>NW_019774547.1:456843-550890 GCF_001039355.2 Lingula anatina
TAAAAGATGTCTGCCCATTTGGGAAAAATAAAAAAAAAAAAAAAAAAAAAAAAAACTGGTGAATTTTCATCACATGGTCCATTATACTTTCAAAATTATTAGGATCATTCTTTCAGTGTTGTTTCATCCCACATAAAATATTTATCAGATAGCAGTGGTTACAAAGTGCTTGGGGTTTCATTTATTCAATAAAATATATTCAAGTATCTGACTCATAATGAAAGCAGTCGATGCATCTACCTGGCTAACTTTGTCCACAGTTCTCTTCCTGCCACAGCACCTTCAGGGGGAGCTTGGTTGCATTCTCCTACAAACCTAAAAGGAACACCACAGGAAAGCCACAGACCAGTATAAAGACAGTTGAACTGTGCAAAATAATTCAATGATATCAAGTTAACTTGCACTTAGCCAAATTTCACAAAGTGACTTGCAAAAAAAAAAAAAAACTTCCTTTTTAGACATTTGCAAGATTTGAGTGGCAGTTGTAGGGCAGGGGTGAGAATCCCAGCAAGTGCGTCTAATCTGACAGAAATTTATATGATCTAAAACAGATGTGCTGAAGCTACCATTCTGTTTAATTCAAGTTCATCATTATCAGTCTTTCTTTTCTGTACACTAAAATATTAGTATTAAAATTTTCTTGTTTAGGATTAATCTGATGAAGAATTTAACAAAAAGACCAACTAGACACATAAAACAAGGGAATTTTAAACAAGTCTGACAGAAGTTTATAAAATATTGAAAATGACTGAAATTAATATATTAAAGAAAGTTATTTACAATGCTTTAAGAGTTACTATGCAATAACAAAAAAAAAAAAAAAAAAAACTGCAAACAATGGTAAGAAATGTTGTTAGGTTTTGGAATGAAGCAAAATACATTCTATAATAACTTAACAACCTACCCATCTTTTTCCTCTCCTATAGGGCAGTTACCATCAAACGCATCAATTTCAGGAACCTCAAATGTCTTGACCACTGCCCAGCTGTAATCAACTTTCACCTTCTCCACATGTTCATCATTGTACTGCAAAGCTTTGGCTTGAATATATGACACAAAAGTCTGCTTCTGTAGCAAATATAATCTCTGCAATGCACTCAACTTTACATCTCCTACCATGTCCAGAAGGTGGTCATTCCTGGAGCATGTCACAACCATGTGAAGAACTTTTCTCGTCCCTGGCATTGTATCATTTTTACACAGTTCATTGCTGAGCTTGAAGACGCAGGCCTGGTAGGAGAGACAGTGTGTCAGTGCACTGCAAGGTGTTTCAGCACAGAGTCCACTGTACAGACAAGTGAGGTGGTCCTGGAGATTGACAAAATGGGCATGAAGATCATCTTGGGTTTGATTTTGAAAGCCATATGTAATGTCACCTATGAAATAACCCTTCGGGCATGCGACTGCACAATCTATTTGTCCTTCATGGAATACATAATAATTGTCAACACTGGCATTTGATGTTTTGGTGAAATAATCACTGTTTTGTTCATTGTCATCTCCGTGAATGGTTTCTTCTGGATTACCAAAACTTTCAACTAAACCGCTTTCAGAACGTGTCTCAAAGAATCCAACATTTTCCCTGTTTTGTACATCTGGGTCTGCAGGAAAAGAAGCCTTTTGGAAATCATCCTGGGTAAAACCACAAGTTTTGTTTGCACCACTTTTGCTCTTTTCTTCTGAAGTCGCATCTGTTACCAAAACTATCCCAGTGAACAATTTTATCAGAAAACTCAGGTACACCATTGCAGTGTAGTTTGTCTGGTTTCTGTCTCTCCTTCTCATTGATGTCTGTCCTCAGTCTGCTTACTGCTGTGGTATTTGTACCCATTGGTGAGAATGAATTGCAACAGTTGACTTCTAACTGCTGAGTCAGCTGTCAGGGCTTTTTTCCATTCACTTCACACTTCAGGTGAACACATAATTTTTGGGGATTGCATGTGGTGTCTGAGATGTGAAGAAAACAACAGAGGTGACCAGAGGTCAATCAGCTAAAGAACAAAGCACCTGGGGGACATTAATCAAGACACTCCAGGAGGCGTAATATCTATTACAGACCTGCAGCTAAATAAAGACATCGACTTAGTGCTGCTGTTTGTTAATAATTCTTATAAATGTAATACTTTTACACTACTGCATCACCGTGCTGCATCCCAGGAGAGAAGCCTTGGGGTGCTAGACATTCTTAAGTGACAGGAAAGGGGATCTGTCTGACCTCCACATCATAACCATCTTTGCCTGATTATGAAATGATTGAAGTGCACTCTGCTACCCCTTTCTCCCCAACACTTAAAACACTGCTCAGGTAGCAGGCTTCCTCCCCGTCTGCATGAGGTAGGATGTCTGAGGCAGATCTTTACATGATAGGTTTTTAATAGCAACATTACATAATTAAGCTTTGGGCTGCTTGTAAGCTGATAGGCACTCCTTATGGAGATCTACTTGGAAATTGAATTCTGCATTTTTTTCAGAGCTTGAAAGTCAGTTTTAACTAAAAGTACTTAGAGTAGTGCTTTGTTGACAATCCTAATTTTTTTTTTGCTGTTTTACATTTTTTTATTGGAAAAAATTCAATAAACATTGTGTTACTATCAAAATATATCAAAGACCTTGGAATATTGCAAAGAGAAAATAATAAAATGACGAAATAAAAAAGACACAAAACATTTATTCAACAACTGATAAATATCACACATAAAAGGGCAACATGCTAAAAATGACAATGTTTGTCAAAATTAATCAAAATAACCATCCCCATTTCAACGACATAGGCAAAGGAAACAAAAAATGAAGATGAAAATTAGGGATCAGATGGAAAACCAAATAAAAGTCTTGCAACTTTTTATCATAGACATGTATTGTATCAAATGCTATGTACTAAGACTATAAATGTTCTTATTCACAGTAACTAGTACTCACATACGCACTGACATGAACCCATCTAGTTTTACTAAGTAACAGCTGAACCAACCAAAAAAAGTCACAAAAAAACCTACAAGAGGAAACTGCAACAGCCTAAAAAACACTTTTAATTTAGTATGTAGGTAATTGCCTGATTAAAAAAAGAAAAAGAAAGGAAAAATGTGATTATTTGTTTACTAATACAGATATAAAACAAGTTTTGTTGAAAAAAAAATTGAAAAGGATAATGAATAATATTAATAACTAGAATATAAATTTGGTTTAAATTAAGAGCACCCCTGATACCTATATAATCGTATAATACAAGTATAGCACCTCATCATTTAAAACTGCCATTTAAAACATTTGTGAATAAAATCTGTAAAACATTCTCTTAAATCAATAATAATTTTTTGTTAAAAATAAACATATGTGCACACACACACATGCGCGCGCACGCTATATAGGGTTAACCTGTTCACAAGGGCATTAAAATAAATGGCTACTTCAAAGCTGTCCCTTATCACAGATTTATATACATCATATATCACAAGTTAGAGGGAAAAAGCTGCATTTCCAGTAATGCATTTATATATATATATATATATATAAATTCAGTGTAGCCTTTTAGCTAATCTATAAACCATTAAAGTACTTAACCGTGAAAATAAATTTAACTTAAACAGAAATGCAATTTGGCTGAAATGGGGTTAAAGATGCCGAAAAACTTGTCATTGCAGAAATCACTAAATTTGTGATACTAAATTGTGACAAAAATAACTGCTCATGCTGATATTTGAATGTGATACCTTTTATTTTATTTTAATGACCAAGAAGTTATTTCATATTTCATTTCCTCTATTCTATGTGTTAAAGCAGAGTTTATCACAAAATTTTATTTATAACATTGTTACAATATATGTACACTAACTCATATAAATGGGATAGTTCTAAATGTAAAGAATCTAATAATAATAAATATTCTTTTCTTGAATCACAGTTTAATCAAGTCAGTCACAATAACGTTGATACCGACAATTTTTCATCATTTCAACATCTCTCAACAGTTACGCTCTTCTGGATTTCTGTATTGCAGTTTTAAAATCTCAAAGACTTCCTGCTCACTGCTGGCTTGAATGGGCTTTCTCTGCAAGGAAAGTAATATGCAAGCATATGTGTGTGTACACTAAACAATTTCAATACACTGATGCACTTTCAATATTAACGGATGAGACTGCCATTTAGTGAAAAAGCCTGAAAATATGGCATACGATCCAGGGGGCCCTCTACATCAATCTCAAAAATACATCTCGGAAATCTGACGATAGTGGAAAGAATCTTATTACTGAATATTACCCCATATGTTCTAAAATAACTGAATGGTATAAATAAAATACTTCTTAAAATCACAAAAGTGTGCATCATTTGAAAATTAAACTAACAGACTTCAGGTTACCATGGAGACATGGTCAGTAATGCAAGTCAGTTGTGATTATGCAAGTGCAGAATTTTAACTGGGAAATGTTGGAAATTTTGAAGGCTTAATGTCATATTTGCTAACAGTCTATTTTATGAGCTGTCTACCTTGTAGTCAACATAGTTGTGAAAAAGCTGATAATCAAAAGTCTCTAAACAACATAGACTTGTTGTTTTACATGATAAAAAATATTATAAAGTAGAAATGTGTTGAATAAACAACATTTCATTGTCATTTTTTCAAAAGTTAATGCCATGTAAGTTTGAGGAAATGCTTTTATTAGAACCAGTGAGTATGATATCAGCAAATGTTATGGTACAGAGCAGTAATGATGCAGGTAAATGATGTTGAGGGGGGAAATGCAGGTAATATCATAATTTCACCATAGGGGATTAACAAAGTGGTGAAATAATGATGTGGGCCAGTATCGACAGTGGGCTAGCAAAAATGTGGGGAAATGAAGAGGTGACCCACCCTGAGCTTCAGAGATAACTTGACACTAACCTCTTCACTATAGCCTATCTTCATCGTGTCAGGTTACCTCTGACGAAAATAGTTTGACCTAGTTTATATAAGCCAATCGAATCCATGTTTCAAAATTTTTCACCAAAGTTTGGTGAAAACGCTGATTGGTTGACCGTCAATCGGCAATCCTCGGCTGATTCCGCAAGCTCCATACTAACAACATAGTTATTGTCGAGTGCGGAGACATCCGAGTAGTTCTGAGTGCATAACCGTACACAAAGAAAGCATGGAGTATATCGGAATTGAAACCAGAGCAGTTTGATGCCCTGCATAATTATCTACTGAGGGATGATGTATTTTGCGTGCTGCCCACAGGTTACGGCAAGTCCCTGATATTCAGCCTTATCTTTGATTGGTCCGGATTTGAACAAAGCGCGCTTTGACTCGTTCGCGTTCATTGGCTAGATCGTTCAATGAGTCATTGAGTGCGGGCTTTAAATTTGATTGGCGGGCGGCGGAGGCAATCGAATGTGGTCAGAGGTAACTTGACACGATGAAGATAGGCTAATAGTGAAGAGGTTAGTGTCAAGTTATCTCTGAAGCTCAGGGTGAGGTGACCCGACTTTCCTTGAATATTGTAGTTTTAAACATTTGTATCTTTTTATAATATCACTTGAAAGAACAAAGGCAAAATCTTTCAATCATTTTTTTTATTATTGGAAAGATTACTGAATTTGAAAAAAAAAAAATTATAACTTATATGTATGACCTAGAAGAAATTATTGCGCCACAAGTGAATTATCTATGCTATAATGTGTGCAATTCAAATGAATCCAAAATGTATACATGTGCAGTGCAATGAGAGCGATATGATCTCCCCTCCATTTTTTTTATCTTGGAGTGGGGCAACTAAATTTTCAGGTTTATTTGCCTGACAGGGCAAGTGCATAAAAAAAGATTACATCAAGGCCTATGCAAAGGATAGAATTTTATCAGTAAATGATCTGGTACCAAGGTGGTCAGAGATATGTGGTTTATGTGTCTACAGGTCTGTCCAGGAGTCAACTACTGATTGGTATTCAGATAAACTTAAACTGGTTCTTAAATATACATTTTGTCCTTGTAAACTATGAAACATAATTATCTAGAGAAAGCTGAAACATCACTCTAGGGGCTTTGAAATGCAGCCTATTTCTCAACCCAGAATTGTGATTTTCAGNAAAATGTTCTTATTCACAGTAACTAGTACTCACATACGCCCTGACATGAACCCATCTAGTTTTACTAAGTAACAGCTGAACCAACCAAAAAGAGTCACAAAAAAACCTACAAGAGGAAACTGCAACAGCCTAAAAAACACTTTTAATTTAGTATGTAGGTAACTGCCTGATTAAAAAAAGAAAAAGAAAGGAAAAATGTGATTATTTGTTTACTAATACAGATATAAAACAAGTTTTGTTGAAAAAAAAATTGAAAAGGATAATGAATAATATTAATAACTAGAATATAAATTTGGTTTAAATTAAGAGCACCCCTGATACCTATATAATCATATAATACAAGTATAGCACCTCACCATTTAAAACATTTGTGAATAAAATCTGTAAAACATTCTCTTAAATCAATAATAATTTTTTGTTCAAAATTAACATATGTGCACACACACACATGCGCGCGCACGCTATATAGGGTTAACCTGTTCACAAGGGCATTAAAATAAATGGCTACTTCAAAGCTGTCCCTTATCACAGATTTATATACATCATATATCACAAGTTAGAGGGAAAAAGCTGCATTTCCAGTAATGCATTTATATATATATATATATATATATATATATATATATATATATATATATATAAATTCAGTGTAGCCTTTTAGCTAATCTATAAACCATTAAAGTACTTAACTGTGAAAATAAATTTAACTTAAACAGAAATGCAATTTGGCTGAAATGGGGTTAAAGATGCTGAAAAACTTGTCAATGCAGAAATCACTAAATTTGTGATACTAAATTGTGACAAAAATAACTGCTCATGTTGATATTTGAATGTGATACCTTTTATTTTATTTTAATGACCAAGAAGTTATTTCATATTTCATTTCCTCTATTCTATCTGATAAAGCAGAGTTTATCACAAAATTTTCTTTATAACATTGTTACAATATATATGTACATCAAACTCATTTAAAAATTAAATGGGATAGTTCTAAATCTAAAGAATCTAATAATAATAAATATTCTTTTCTTGCATCACAGTTTAATCAAGTCAATCACAATAATGTTGTTGATACTGACAATTTTTCATCATATCAACATCTCTCAACAGTTACGCTCTTCTGGATCTCTGTACTGCAGTTTTAAAATCTCAAAGACCTCCTGCTCACTGCTGGCTTGAATGGGCTTTCTCTGCAAGAAAAGTTATATGCAAGCATATGTGTGTGTACGCTATACAATTTCATTACATTGATGCACTTTCAATATTAACGGATGAGACTGCCATTTAGTGAAAAAGTCTGAAAATATGGCATATGATCCAGGGGAACCTCTACATCAATCTCAAAAATAACCTCTCGGAATTCTGACGATAGTGGAAAAAATCTTATTACTGAATATTAATCCATATGTTCTAAAATAACTGAATTGTATAAATAAAATACTTCTTAAAATCACAAAAGTGTGCATCATTTGAAAATTAAACTAACAGACTTCAGGTTACCATGGAGACAGGGTCAGTAATGCAAGTCAGTTGTCATTATGCAAGTGCAGAATTTAAACTGGGCAATGTTGGAAATTTTGAAGGCTTAATGTCATATTTGCTAGCAGTCTCCATCTATTTTATGAGATGTTTACCTTGTAGTCATCATAGTTGTGAAAAAGCTGATAATCAGAAGTCTCTAAACAACATACGCTTGTTGTTGTACATGATGAAAAAATATTATAAAGTAGAAATGTGTTGAATAAACAACATTTCATTGTCATTTTTTCAAAAGTTAATGCCATGTAAGTTTGAGGAAATGCTTTTATTAGAACCAGTGAGTATGATATCAGCAAATGTTATGGTACAGAGCAGTAATGATGCGGGTAAATGATGTTGAGGGGGGAAATGCAGGTAATATCATAATTTCACCATAGGGGATTAACAAAGTGGTGAAATAATGATGCGGGCCAGTATCGACAGTGGGCTAGCAAAAAATGTGGGGAAGTGAAGAGTTGACCTGACCTTCCTTGAATATTGTAGTTTTAAACATTTGTATCTTTTCATAATATCACTTGAAAGAACAAAGGCAAAATCTTTCAATCACTTTTTTTATTATTGGAAAGATTACTGAATTTGAAAAAAAATAAGGAGTTATAACTTAAATGTATGACCTAGAAGAAATTATTGCGCCACAAGTGAATTATCTATGCTATAATGTGTGCAATTCAAATGAATCCAAAATGTATGTGCAGTGCACCGAGAGTGATATGATCTCCCCTCCATTTTTTTATCTTGGAGTGGGGCAACTAAATTTTCAGGTTTATTTGCCTGACAGGGCAAGTGCATAAAAAAGATTACATCAAGGCCTATGCAAAGGATAGAATTTTATCAGTAAATGATCTTCTACCAAGGTGGTCAGAGATATGTGGTTTATGTGTCTACAGGTCTGTCCAGAAGGAGTCAACTACTGATTGGTATTCAGATAAACTGGTTCTTAAATATACATTTTGTCCTTGTAAACTATGAAACATAATTATCTAGAGAAAGCTGAAACATCACTCTAGGGGCTTTGAAATGCAGCCTATTTCTCAACCCAGAATTGTGATTTTAAGATCTTACATGCTTTCTCAAATAAAAAGAAAAAACAAAAGAACTGATACTGAAAGAATATCTTCTTAAGCACAAAGTAATTTTAAATCATGGTACAGATCATGAGAAGATTAGCCGAGATATTTTGTTTCATCAAGTCAGCCAGCTTTACAGTCTACAGTATTTCTTGTGTGAACAGACATCAGAACAGCTTGAGGTTACTATAAACTGCTATCAGAACCATGGAGGAAACAAGCTTAGAAGCCACAAAGGAAACAGACAACATGCTTTCCCAGTATGTGATACACATAAGTAATTACAACAGCACTATTGTTTCTTAATATAAGTCTATGAATTTGAACTACATGTAAGTAGGCATCATGATTAGAATTAATTTTAAAATAAATAAATAAATAAACATTACTTGAACATAAATATTTCAATTTTTATCAAGCAAAACCTGCCACGGAATGGTATAAATACTTTCACAGTTAAGAGTGAACAAATATGCTAAAAGGTTTATAGAGAGCCATAAATTAAGTAACTAGTGTATATTAAATACCTCAATGCATATTCATTTACAAATACATACTATACCTGCTTCATATCAAACAGTCCATGGCTGGTGAGCTTCATATCCAGCTCTCTCTGTGCATACAGCCTTAGAGATCTGTTGAACATCTTGCTGCCTGTCCAACCAACCAAGGCATAGGCATACTGACTAGCTGGAGCTATGATAAGGTCCACGCGGCTTGCTCTCCACTCACGCTCGGATTGGGCCAGTTTTACTAGCTCAGATAAGTCACTTGATGATGGTAATGAAGCAGGACTGGGAGAATATGAGGTCGAGGATTTCTGAAAACTTTTATTTATCTGTTCCTGGAGTCCCGAACCTATATGATTATGATCAGTTACAGTCAAACTGTGATCTAACTTTATTCTTTTCTTTCCTTCTTCCTTGAATTCATCCTTGATTGTTTCTTTTCTGTCCCTAACACTGTCCTGAGGGGTTGTTTCAAGGTTTTTTGGAAATTTCATAATTCCAATCCACTTTTCAAAATGGTCTAATTGTCCTTTTGGAGTAAGTTTTGAGCTTTTACTCAGCATCTCCTCTGAGAAGGTGCTTTCCTCCATGACACCATGTAATATCAATCCTTTACTGTTCAATCTGTGAATTAGTTTCTGTAATAGTCCAGTCTCCCTTCCTTCTACTGGGTGAGATATCAACAGATCCACATCATGACCAAACTGCTTCCCTCTGGATATACAACATGAATGCAACATTTATCAACAGATTGAGATCACAAAAAGTTTATCCGTTGAAGTTCCAAAAACATAATACAATGTAAGTTCATACCGACATAGCTTTAATTCATTTAGAGTTAGTTCTTTATTAAAGGATTTTCAGCGATACCTTCTAAATCCTCCAGTAACTTCCACTGTAACTTCACCATCTAAAGTCTTTAATTCATTGTGGACAATATCTCTTATTCTCATTGCCGTGGTTCTGCCGACTTGTTGTTTAAGATCCTCATGGAAAGCGATTCCTAAATATATTTAATATTCAGTTATAAAGTAATGTTTAAGACATCTTCTATCTCAAAATTGAAAACTATGTCACATGATATAAAATATTAATATGCTTTTTTTTCTTACAACTATTTTGTTATAGAGTTAATAAAAAATATGAAGGTGGCGTATTAACTTATTTTCTACTCCTCATTAGACAAGTATCAATATAAAAAAACATAAATTGTTACCAATCTGTAGAAAAAAGTTTTTAATGTAGTGGTTCCAACAAAAAAAAATGTTTACCATACGCAAGTCTGGCTTCTTTTCTAGGATTGATGCTAGGACAGTTTATGACATCTTCTATTGTGGCAAGCTGTAGGACATCAACCCACTTCCTTGCTGTTGATGGGCCAACACCATATATACTCATAAACATCTACAGACAAAGGTATTATGCAGCATCTACACTTTTCTCAGAGCTAGATATAATGTCTGAGTGACAAAAATACCCAACACATTCTGCACTTGAAACACGTATAAATATATATATATATAAACTGAACACTTATACAGACTATATAAATGAAGAACAGAACAAATACTGAATCACAAATGTAAACTTTGCTGTGTGATTCTGTATTTACTAATTATACCTTCTTTTTCTGAAGTGAATGGTCATTCTTTATTCTTTCAACTTCTCTGCTGAAGCCATTTTCCAATATTTCCTGAAAAAGAAAAAAAAAACATTTAAGAGAAACCAACTACAAAATATTCTTAATTTGCTGATGAAATATATACTAAAAAACTTGCAATTTTTTCTTATTTAGTCTTTTACAAGGCTGCTATAATATATAATACCATGTAACTAGCTCAAAATGATTTGTATTATGGAAAAACATATGAAAATACAATTCAGAAAGTATTATAGAAACATCATAAATTCATAACTTCAATACAGAGCATTCAACAATCTTTTATAAACAAGTATTAATCTAAGATCTGTTCCCATAACTTACTTTTATGATATCTCTACTGTGATCTCCTATATTTGGAAGACCTTTTATGTCCTGTATGCTACTGACTGGCTTTGTCAGGCATTTCAGTGAACATGCTGCTTTACAAAATGCTAAAGCTCTGGAATAGTCTTCCTTTCTGTCTAGTATTTCTGCCTCTTCTTCAACAGCACTTAATGCATCCTAGAAAGTATAAAGACAAATTCTAATAAAGGAAATTTATTTAGAAAAGTTTTGTAATATGGATGTGAAATCTTGTAAACCATGTAAAATGTTTGTTTGAAATATTCAGTTGTAAACCTATTTTGTTTAACACTATATTCTACAAGCATTACATATACAGACATATCGAGTTATGAAATCCTTTTATTTTGAAAACATCAATTTTTCAATTAAACTGATAATTTTTTTGTGAAAAATCTTTACCCGAAACTTACAGTTAAGTTTTCATTTTGGTGATGAAGAGGAGTAGACCGCTGGCACTCATATTTGGACACTAATTTGCTCTCCTCTTTAGCAGCATGTAATTCTTGGCATTTTGATTCCTAGAAATCAAGAACTAGACATGATAATAAATCCAAAACTTTTCTGCCTGTGGAAATATGGAGACTAGTGTGTGTGTGCATGCGTATTTGTAAAACACAAATATGTGTAAATATTAACTTGTAAGTCAGACACAGAGCATGATATATATTCCTTCCTACAATAAAAATTTTTGACGCAAAGTCTTAAAATACAAATCTAATATATCTGATCAAGGAAACTGGGAAATGGTCAATTCACTACCTGAACCCATTATATGCATATGAAGTTTATTGATTCTACATTTACACTGAACAAAGAAAAATCTGAGAGTTCTGTGCATACTGATGCCATCAACATTGTAAGCTTTTTACCAATTCATCATCAGAGAGCAAGTGACAATTCACTATTTCCACTGGGCTCTTGTTTTTGATGCTGTCTGTGAGCCAAGACAACTTCAAATATCTGGCACTCCTGTACAAAGGACTTCCTTCCGTCCACTTCATTAGCCTAAATAACTGAGCCTTTGAAGAACATTCTGTCACAACATGTGTAACATGGGAGCTGAAAGCATGAAAACGGGAGGCGTGAATGTATTCTATCTGCAAAAATTAGATTGCGTTTTGATCATTTTCTGCTCTGCTATTTATCAATAACATCACAATGGGTTCGGTTGCAGTCCTTCTCTTCCCCCGTCTTAACATGATGGTTTGCAGGCCAATGGTTGCAATGCAGCAGTGTGCGACAGATGGTACATATGAAAGACCGTCAAAGGGGGGGGGGGGGGGGGGCTAACGCATAACACTTGGTGAGTTGGCACTGACAATGATAGCAAGAAAATTCATGCGTTAGCACTCCTATTGACGATTCTGATACGTACTGTCTGTGCTCATACAGAATCGTCAATAGGAGTGCTAACGCATGAATTTTCGTGCTATGACAATGAAAGCAGTGAGAGACGATGGCGATGCAGTTTAGCAGAGAGTGCGCTTACCTAAACGTTTTTGTCGTACAAATTTTATTTTTCTCACTTGCACTTTTCAAAATGTCATATCGAACTTTACCAATCTTATGTGGTACGACAAAAACTAAGGTATCGTTCTTTCGATCTCCCCCAGATAATAAACCCACACCCTCTTCTGTTTCCTTATTTGAGTAACCCGCCATGTCACATCTCGCTCATTCTCGTGCAAAGTTAAGACAGCTAAAGCAAAATATATAAATAACAGAAAAACCTACAGTATAAAAGGTACGCATATTTGATCACATGAAAAGTTTATAGTTTTTTTTGCAGTATTTTCTTTAAATTTTGACATTACTTCCAACCTTTTCAAATCCCAGCATTCTAAGATTAAATGGCCAAGACGCGCCACTTCCACCTTTGAATGCATCCGATATTGGATGTGAATTTATTCAGTGTATTCTATTCCAAACTAGGAGCTAAATGGTAAGTGGTTAATTATTGTTCATGTTTTTATTGAGCCTTGTACCACACCCGTTTATAGTGCTCATGCATTTTGATCTTAACCAAACGATTGCTTTAAGGTCACTGTCGGCGTTTTACCTCTGTGAGTACACTGATGTATCACGACCTTATTTAACCTCTTCGTGCTGTCATTCTAAATTTACTCTTTGCACTGCACAGTGGAAATAAATACAAAGTAGAGGACAGGTAAAACTGAAGTGAATAGGATTCGGTGGTTTTGAAGCCAAAAACTGTCAACTTCAAATGCACTTTCAATTACAGTAAATTGCATAATGTATTTGTGAGTAAAGCAAATATTGAATGGTGTCAGAAACAGTAAGATACATGTCAGCCATGTGATGGCATATAAAAAGAAATTGAAAATTTATATGCCCTTAGGTGTGCCAATGCTTGTTAAATCAGATGGTTATCCATGTTCGAACCATTATTGACATTAACAATGTAATATATTTTAGTGTTACATAATATTAAAAAGATCTTCAAAAAAGGGCCAATGTTGTTTATATATATATATATATATATATATATATATATATATATATATATATATATATATATATATATATATTGTCTGGGAATGAGAATTCCTTCTTAAATGTTAGGAAGATATAAAGCTCTAACTGAATCATCATTTATTATTTAATTAGAAAAAAGAGCAAAACATCCAAGTGCAGGGATTGGTTGAGCGATGATTTCAGAGTAAGATAATTTTTTTCTCAAAGAAAATTAAAAATTTGTATGGACATTGCATATAAAATACCTTCAGTGGTTTAGATCTCTATACCAGAATTTATTTTGATGAACAATTCTTAACAAAAGATGCTTAATCTGTGTTAATTTATTTTATTTTGAATTATAGTAGCTGCAATCATGAGTGCAACTAGGAGGATGCATAGCCTTGCCAGACAACTGCAGTAAGTATTAATTAAATTCAGAATATTTTTACTTGGAATATAGTAGTTCTTCTTAATCCTTAGTATTTATTTATTACATTTTTCATTGCATTAATTTTTCCATTAATTCATATATGCAAGATTCATCAATCATATTATTATTTACATATATTTTTTTACAGTCATCATCACCACTGGAAATCCAGATATGCTCGCAATGCCATATACTCACAGGTTCTTCCAAGCCACTACATCCTTTCTGCCAATCTCAACTATATAGTTTCACTACCTCACACAAGAAACTACAGTGTTCACAGTACACATGCTAGTAGGACATATTTTCAGACAAGGTTTGGAAGGCTTGAATTATCAGCTAACCCTTCTGTGACTTTTCATAGACCATTTCATAGGAGTGTCTGTCTCCATAAAGATGAATCAAAGGTGGAGAAGACTGTTAAATCTCTAAAGAAACAACCTGCCACAAAGCAAGGCAGCAGTGTTGCTGTTCCTAAGAAGTCGCTATGGACACGGTTTGTGGATGTGCTCAAACATTATTATCATGGATTCAAACTACTTATGTATGACGTCAGGATTTGTTCCAGACTTGTTTGGAGAATAATGAATGGGAAAAGTTTGACTAGGAGGGAGAGGAGACAGGTATTGACACTTTTTTGACTTTTGGCAAATAGCAAGTGTTTAACTGTTGCTTTCCCAACTATTCATGAATGTAAAACAAAAACTTTTTTTGTTTCTTTTAAACGTAGTTTTGTTTGGCCTAGCATACAAAGCAATGGCCTCACTTTGCTTATTATCAGAATAATATTTTATCATGCAGAAATGTATGATAAAATGATTAAATGAAATGTCACATGAATCAATTTATTAATGAAATTAAAATGATATAACAAGTTATGTAATAAATATCTGCCTTATTATAACATTGATTATGGTTTAATTTCTGTGTAAGTAAAGTGAATTTTAAGCTCATTTCAGTGATACATTTATTGGTATTCCTTACTGGTGCGTGCTGCAGTGCAATTTTCCACTTAGTTTTTCTTTTTGTGTTCCAGCTTGTCAGAACCTCCTCAGATTTATTCCGTATGGTACCATTTCTGGTTTTCATCATTGTACCTTTTATGGAATTCTTTCTGCCAGTGGCACTCAAATTGTTCCCCAACATGTTGCCAAGCACATTTGAAGAGGAAGACAAAAAGGTGTGTGTACATCCCTGTGTATTTCTGCATTGATAAAGGACCAACAACTTCATAGATATTTTGATGGTGCATTAGGAATCAGACTCATACTTAGATCATTTTTGTGAGATCATTTCTTTTAAGACAGCACAAATTTATGTTTATATAGTGGACATGGCTGAATTTTGTATGTGACAATATTTTCTGTACTTTTTTTTCATTTCTTTTTGGTGTTTTATTTTAGTTATATTATTCATTTTTAAAAATTATTTTACAGCAAGAGAAGATGAGGAAGAAGTTAAAAGTGAAACTTGAGATGGCCAAGTTTCTGCAAGATACCATAGAAGAAACTGCTCTTACAAAGAAAAAATCAACTGGAGAGACCCTTCATAAATTCCAGCAGTTTATTAAAAAGGTTTTGTATTTCATATTTTAAGTGTAATGGTTTCGTATTAAAAATTACCACAAATGCAGGCATGTGCACACACACACACACACACAAAAAACAGTAAGAAGATGCATGGAAATTTTGAATATGAATCTTTTGAGGAGAGTCACCCCACAGAAGTTTTATGCTACCAAGGTTATTACATTCTTAGAGAGTTTCAAATATGCCAAATTAAGCAAATGTACATTATTTAATTGTAGATTAGAAACAGTGAAGAAATGGCAACAAATGAAGAAATCAAGACATTCTCCAAACTGTTTGAAGATGAGATTACTCTAGATAATCTACCACGAGGGCAGCTAATTGCTTTATGTAAACTGTTAGAACTGCCTGCTGTGGGGACAAACAATGTCCTAAGGTTTCAGCTGAGTATGAGACTTCGCTATCTCAAGGCAGATGATAAGGTAAATGTTTATGTACTTCAACTGCATGTTTCATTTTGCAAGGGAAAATGTCATTTTAAAGTAATACCAACTTGATGAAGATAAACGGATAAAATAAAATTAAACATTCTTACAGTTTCATTGTACAGACGTTAGGTCATAACCCTTCATAGGGTCAGTTGAATCACTATGTAATGATTAAATAAAATGAGGTATGCATATTTTTGTCACCCACAGTTAATAGAAAAAGAAGGTGTTGATAGTTTGACAGTGCCAGAACTCCAGTCAGCTTGCCGCTCCAGAGGAATGAAGGCTATAGGTATATCTGAGAAAAGGCTGCAGTCCCAGCTGCGGCAGTGGTTAGACCTTCACCTCCATGATGAAATCCCATCATCTCTGTTGCTGTTGTCCAGAGCTCTCTATCTGCCATCAGACAAGGCAGAGACTGGCATTCAGGACTCCATTGGACGTTTACCACAGAGCATTGTAAGTTCCACAAGGCAGTAGGATTTTCAGTTGTCCTTGCTACAAAACTGCCATACATTATGTGGAACCTGGAGGCATTTAAATTGTTCAGGTTCTAAAATTATGCGGATAAATTGGTATTACTTATTAAACTTAATTGAAAGTATTATAATTTTAGTCATTAAAAAGAAATTATCTTCTTATGACATAACAAAATATTAAACTGAATATTAATCTGTATCCAGGCTGAGGATGCCAAGATCAAGTTGGCAGAGATGGAGGGGGAGCAGGTGGATAACAGAACCAAACTGGAGTTGATCATGCAGGAAGAGGAGGCCCTCAAGAAAGAAGAAGCTGAAAGATTAGCAGCAGAAAAAGAGGTCAGTGTACTGATATGCATGTGTTGGGAAACATTTATGTGTTACTGGTAACTGTTTTGCAAAAATTTGGATACATGCTTTAGATTATATTTTGGCATTTTTTGATTGTTTGGAATAAGGGTTTAGCAATCACTTAACCAGTGAAAGCTTCTTGATTTTACTCTTCACAATTTTGTTGTCTTAGGTTTTTATTATTATGTATTTACAAAGTGGTTTTGCATTGAATTTTCAGGCTGTAAAAACTGCAGTTAAAGAGGAGCCAAGCAAACCTTTAGAAATGGACCTTGACAGTGTTCAGAAAATGCAGGAACTAGCCATGGAAGGAGAAACACATGCTGAAGAAGGTAGGCAAATGTTTAGTACTGTAACACTTTTTGTGACTTGCAAGGATATTTCTTGTCCTGCTGTGGTCATCATGATATTGTAACAAAGTATGAAATTCATTTTTTTTTGCTTCTTGTTTTCAACTGTTAATCATTCATGTATTTGTTAATTGACAAATATATTTGGATTAGTTTCAATTCACTTTTCTATTCATTGACAGACATTCACCTAGAAAAGGCAAAACACAGAGAAGAACAGGAAATTCCAGGAGAATACTTAGAACACTTAGAGGCTGCCTTGGAAGACATTGTGGAGGAAAAGAAAAAGATCGTTGCCTATGAAAAAGAAGAGCTGGAGACTCTGCGAAAAGATGTTTCAGAATATGCCGAGGTACTGTAAGGCAACAGGTTATGGAAAATGTAGAGTTTACTTTTTAAACTAAGCCATGTAGTGTAGATATTGTAGGGATATAATGATTGGTGAATTTATTAATCAGCAAACCTAACAAGCTTATAACTGGACATTTTGTTGTTTTCAAGACGTGTTGTCAGCCATTAAAAACCTCATACTAAAAGCTGTGAAGAAAACTTAACATTTTGATGACTATAATATGTGATTTCATATACACTTGTAATACATTTATCAATAGGATTTAGAAGATTTAAGGGACATTGTTGTTGCCACTGGAGGTCAGGAGACAGACTATTCTGAGTCCAAGTCTTCGAGGCGACTTCGCAAGAAAGTGGACCAGATCATCACTGGCATGGACGACATCCTAGAGAAACTGCACAAAGAGAAGCAGGAGCAGCTAATTGATCTGGAAGTTAAAGAAGTGACAATGAAGAGGAGTGAAGAGATACAGCATGATGAGGAGAAGAGAGAGGCACTGCAGGAATCTATTACTGAGAAAAAGTAAGGGGTCAACCATTTATTTTTTCATTTTCAAAAGTCTACAAAGCCTAGACTTTCTCCAGCCCCCCTCCCCTTCAGAGCAAGCAAAGTGAAAAGCTAAAAATAATGGCCTTTTGCTGCAATACGAATCATCCTTTTTTATTATTTTTCAAAGGGATTATTGTAATCATTAACCCCCATCACCACACACACACACACACACACACACACACTCTTGTGAAAATGATGATAAAAATGAATGACCCTTAAGACAATTATTGAAAGAGATAAAGTGAAAAAAGTTAGCATGGGATTGTTTTTCCCTCATTATTTGAGATGCAGTGTTGGATGCATTGTGCTTTTTAAACAGTAAACAATTATACAGGGATTATAAAATGTATTTTTCAGAGAAAACATCATAGACATAAATGAGTTAATGCTGGCTATAAGGCGGCTGCAGAAAATTCCAGATGATACTAAAATGCAACAGATTGAGCAGATTGCACATGAGTTGGATGAAAACAATGATGGCAGGATTGAAGTGGAACATGTCCTGAAGGTGAATAATTTTTTAATCATATGAGAATGAGTACTTATTTGTGAAATATTGTTAGTCTTGGAGATTCTTTATACAACTTTTGTCAAAGTAATTGCTTTAATAGTATGTTTGTGCTTTTGGGATACAGATTGATTCACTAACAGTTAATGTGTTTATAAGTACAGTGCTTGCATGATATCTTTGAAAACTAAATATGACGTCTTTGGCATTATTATTATTTATTTTTTTTTAGGACATTGTCTTAGTAGCTCTTTTTTTATTTTCTCAAATTTATCAATGTTATTGGTAGATATTCATGCTGCAGTTTGCAGTTATTTGATCACTAGCACTTTTTTCAGTTCATATTAATTATTTTTACTGATGAAATCTTTTTTTTTTTATGTGTGGATGACATGCCTGTCTCTTCTTTTTACCTCTTAAAAAACACATCCACCAGTTATGATTTTGTGTTTGCTGATTTGTTAGTCAACAGCCCGACTCCAAAAGATATGGATATATTTTGAAAATTTCATTTTAGAATTATTGGTGATCCTTTAATCAATTAATGATAATGATTACTGGGCTGCCTTGATGGAGTTCTGTACTTCTTGATTGCTTTACTACTTTATCTTTTTTTTAAGTTGTCATTCATCATTTCAGGTTCTTGAGTTGATTGGGCAAGAAAACGTGAAGTTAAATTCCGCACAGATGAAAGACATAATTTCTCTTGTTAAAAATGAACATGTATTAGAGGAGGAAGAGAGACAAAAAGAAATTGATGAAAAACAACAGAAGAAAAGGTCAGAGGCTATTTGAAGAGGGACAGAAAGACATTGGCATGGTTTCATCCACTTACCAGTCTACCCTGTACATCAGTCTCAGTTTTTTTATGTGGAAGATTATATTCTATGATCAAAATGCTTAATTGTCATACCAGAAATCTTTTTTGTGGAGGCAGATTAAAGATATGAGGAATATGATTTTAATAGAGAAATATACATAAGAAGAAAAAAAATACATATAATACTGACCTTAATTACAATATAACAGGACAAGGAACCAGCATTGCAATTGATACCAGTGATCTTCAACGAAGCAGGGAAATGAGTGTCCATGACCCATGGCCAATGAATGAGCTGGTCATGTAACAAGTCAGACAGCTAAGTATTTGCTAGAGCAACTGCCATTTATGTAAAGAGGAAAATGCAGAATGTCAAGTCCAAGGGTCTTGATTCAGGGACTCCAAGTAAAAATTTTTTTGTTAGATTTTGTAGGTTGAGAAAGACGAGATCTACAAAGAATTGTAAAATATTGTGCTCTCTACCCACATGTATGTGTTTAATGATTGGAATGCTATGCACCTGCTGTTATGTGTAATATTGAGTATTTTTTTTTTTTTTTTTTTTCATTTTTATTTTGTCAAATTTTATAATGCGATAGTGGGAACAATGCCTTGAAAATTATATTATCTTCGTTTGAGTATTAAATTCTTAGATTAAAATTCCAATAGATGAACAGCAATTTGGCAGGTGCATATTATCTGCTTTGTATTATTACAATGATAACTTATGCTGAAGCTTAACTGTGATTGTAAAGAAGTTGAGGCTGTGTTATTTATGCTTTGATTACTTTGTGAATGATACATGTATATATAGATTTATAGATATGTTAAATATTTTATTTATATAAGAAGTCAAGTGTACACCACTAGTTTATGCTTTTGCCTAGTCTTGTGTTTGACATGCAAGAATGGAAGGGGGGTTTAGGACTTCGTCTCCTACTTCTGGAAAGTGGAGGACTGCTCCCAACCTTTAGCTTGCATTGTCTTCACCTGCTTCATAGTGGATGTCCAGGGTAGTGATGATTCAGAGAAATTAATGTTTAATGCCTAAATTGGCATCTCCATTGTGACATGTACATTCTCTAACTGGAAAATAATCAGACCTTTGAAACGAAATTTGAAACTTAATAACTAGAATTTCTGTCATTTTTGAATGTATATTTTATTTGATTAAAACATTCTTATCATTCAGACATTTGCATCAAGCAAATATATACAAAACATGGTATATGCTACAATAAAAACATTTCAGATCAAAAAGGGAGACCAGCCCATTGAAGTGCATCAGTTCAGTTATAATGTTTTAAATGCTTGTACCAGTTACTCTTCTATAAAATAAGACTTGGACGGAGATAATAAAAGTAAAATCTGGATACAATCTGTAAATATTAAGCTAGTTGTTCTTTTTTTGGATGGCAATTTTCGTCTGGATGACTGGTTTCTTCAAGCTCCCAGTGTGTGTGAGAAAGGACAGAAAAATTACTGTTTGCCACTTGGAACATTAGCCAGCATAAAACATAAAAAGAAATAAAGTTCTGGTCATTTCAAAAGTTTTTGGTGAATTTCTGCATTGTGTTTATCTATATACTAAATGCTTTTACAAACCTTTAATATTCACTAACAGAGATTTTTCATAAGATCACACCAAAAAATAATCTTGTTCCTTACTGACACTATATATGTATATATATGTTTTTTTTTTTTTGTATGGCAGAAAATGTATCACAGTCCTGCTAAACAGACAAGCTGCCACCAGACAATGGCTGCTGTAACATATTCAAATGCTACTGCAATATAAAGCTATACCCATGGCCAGCATGAAGACCATCAGAATGCTTTTGTAAGACCAACATATGAAAATATAAACAACCATAACAAATATTTAATCAGAGGTGATCAGTGTTGATGACAAAAAGCCAAACAGCTTCAAATTGTCTCCTATTTTCAAAGTTCTTCATGGCGACTTTTTTCAAGGTGGCCATTTTCATCCAAACTTCTCCGCCTTCGCCTTCTGTTTGATGGATATGTGAGCTGAAAGCGACCGTGATCGAGCATGCTCTGCAAAGACAACATTTAATCTAATTTGATAAATTCATTTGAGAAGGCGATATACCGGCAAAAACCCTGAGAGTTAATTTTTGCACATCATAAAATATATATATATATATATATATATATATATATATATATATATATATATATATATATATATATATATAGATGCAGAGTTTGGAAGTGCTTAAAGATGCATACAAAGTCAATTTTTTGTCACAAAAACCAACCTAATGCCAGCATATAGTTTCAAGTAGTATAACTAAGAGAATTACCAAAAGGCATTGTTTAATTTTACCCAAAAATGATGTTTGAACGGATTTTTCTGCTGGCATTCTAAGCTGTATGTCAATGGGGCGGGAAAGTATGTCACGAAAGTAGGTTAAATTTACAATCAAAAATTTAAAGAAAGGAGCAGTCTAAAGGTCTTTAATGGCTGATCGAGTGATCTATTCAGATTATCCCTTGGCATGTCAAATTTATTTTAGTCATACAAGAATCTAGTAGAAGTGGTTTACATGTGTTACTGGGAGTCCACGCTCCACCGATGCTCGGTTCGTATGTACCTTTAAATAGGTTATTGCTTGAGTAACATTCCAAAACAAGTTTTGATGTCATATAACTTTATCTCCATTATATATAAACGTAAATCCCTACTATAATCCACTTACATCCACAAACAAGGGGTTTCCACTGACCACTCCATTTATCCCCAGCAGGCCATGGTCCTGTAAGATGGAGGTGTCAGTGTTACTGTCCATGGTGTAGTGGACGTTGATGTAGCCCTGGTGTCTCTGCCAGACTAGACCAGCCTCCTGGAGGTGAGCACCGAGCTCCGAGTCTGGGATCACGATGTCATAGATACGGATCTGTAACACCAATTGATTCATTAGCTGTGTATGATGGTTATGAACTCACTGCTCACCTTTTATTTCATGATTTGCTTATCTCTACAGTGAAAAATATGAGTCATAGCTTTCTTTACAATTACGCAAAAGACAGCTGTCTAGTGTTAACTTTATGTAAGCAGTTATTCTTAAATAGCAAAAACTAGAAAAGCACTCAGAGAGTGCAGGCCTCTATCAAGACATAATAAACTAATAAGTAATTAATAGATCATCACCAAAATCAATTCACTTATATTAGACCACTGGTGGCCTGTCCTGAAAAATTCACCAATATATATATAGTATAGTTGTATAAGTTTTTTTAGTTAGGCTGGTGACAAATAAACAGACAAACTGGGGTGAAAACGTCACCTGCTTGGTGGAGATAATTACCTCATCTAGAATGCCTGCAAAATAACTATTCCTATCTCTTCCAAGGTAGATATCAGTAGCTCCTGTAGTGTTGTAGATAGCCTGAAGTACCAAAACAAACTCTCTTTATGATGTAATCATTATCATTTTCAGCATTAATTCTAAGCAGCATCTTGTATAAAATTATGTTACAAAGCCTATAAAAATGTCTTGATATTTTAAAGGAATTTTAAACTTCAGTTACAGTTAAACAGACTGTTCATGAAAAAGTATTACGTAAATAGTACTGTAATTGCCAGGGGCGGATTTAGGCCATCTTCTGGGTCTTCCGGAAGATTTTCAAGTTTACATTGACAGGTATCTGATTTTTTATGTCGGAAGACGGTCAAAAATGCAGGATGGATCAACAAAGACAATTTGGAAGACTGTCAGAAAATATCTCTGGATCCACCCCTGATTGATACATATAAGTACCCACCCATGTAACTGGCTCAATGTTTGTCACCTCTGCCTCAGGGTTAGGAGAAGTAGTTCCATTGATGAACAAAGATAGTGTCCATGCTAAAATAAAAAGGAGAATTATTATATAAATATGGATGCCGACCATATATTTATTTATAAAACAAATCAATATTCAAAAAATTATAATTAAGTACTTACATACTACTTCTTTACCAGTAAGATTTTTCATGGAATTGAATAACAATGGCCAGTTTCTAATTGCATATCAGATTTAATAAGAGAAAGTCTTTCACAATCACACTGGTATACACAAATGCTGAAAATGAACAGAAAAGAGACAACTCACACTGTGCATCATATCTCATGAGCAGATGGTTCCAGTAGCTATCAGGTAGAACATTGCTCCCCACTGCAGTGGTGGTACCCACAGTGCCCTTCAACACCCCTCCTTCCACATACATACACAGTATACTGTCCAGTGTACACAGGATAGGGAGCTTACCACTGGGGTAGCCTGAAGACAGGAGCACCCAGGCCTCTAGGGTGAAACTGAAAAATAGTGTTTTTTTTTTTTTTTTTTAAATTTATAGCTGTTACAGGAGCTACCAATACGGCTTCCTTAAATGGCACCAACAACTATAAAAGATTAATTCTCCCTTATAACTCATGATTATAATAATGGGACTTAAAAAGTTTAATGCCAGAAATACTGATCACTTGGAAAAAGAAACATACTTTTATATTTTTCACAGACAAGAGAGTAAACATTAGAAATAATAAACCTTACCTGTTATGTATTTCTAAGGTGGTGATATTAGCCATGGTCACATAATCATCAGTGCCATCAAAATACAGTGCCTCATTGACTCGGTCTGCACATTTGTACTCTAGGTAGGACCACAGAATACCTGGCTGGTTAAACATGAACACTCCAAGGCGACCACCACTGATTGTAGTATCATAGAGGTCACCACTGTCTACAATAGTACTGGTACCTTGAACCACTGTGACCCTACGTGGAAAAAGTATTTCGCAAATAAAGGGTCTGTTAGTGTTGAATTCCATAAAAAAGTAATTTGTTTGTCATATCTTTAACAACCAATAAAAATTTCAAATAAAATGTACAGGAGCATCAGAAATTTCTTATATTGTAAAGGACCACTGCAATAACCAAAATGCAGGTTTTAATAAATTGACCCTGTGCAGTAATCAACATCAGTCTCATTTACTGTTATATTGAAATGCAAAACATATATACACCTCTTAACCAGGAAACAATTGAATTTCTTCCATTTATATTGTTGCCATGATAAACAGTGAGACTGACAGACTACATGTACACACCTGATCAGTCCAATGGAGGGTCTGTGCTTGAGATGCCACCTATAGGACGTTTTGTGCTGCCACCCAGTCATGGTAGGGTCCTGCCAGAGCAGAGTGACCTTGTCAGCGGTATCATGTGTGTTCCACAATGCCTTGGCTAGGCCAGAGCCAGGGCCTGTGTTGGAGTTGACGAGCTGGAAAAAAATTGATACGGACATGGCTGAAAGATTTATTTGATTGAAAATTCAATAGCTCTGCTCATCATTAAAAAAATATATGTACTGATATTAACTGGAATTTGTAACCATAATGCACAAAACAGAACATAACTGTTTTTAATGATATATGTAATACGCTATTTAAGCTAGCATCATGTCCTTCCCTATCAAAAGTTACATTTTTAAATGATAACATTATTAATTTTATAAAAGAAAAGTATAATTGTTATTTCAAGCACTCACCTTAAGCTGTAAGCCTTTGATTCCTCCTTTATAGATGTAGTTGAGGTTTGCGTGTCTCCACATTACCACGTAGAATTTACGGTTGTTTTGGTAGCCAAACACAAAGCCCACATAGTTCTCCCCTGTGTCAGAATCCACATACCATGTGCCAGAATAATCTACAGGACCAAAGGCCTGTGGACCTAAGAAAAAGTAACAATTCAGAAATTACATAGAAAATTACATACCAGTGTATTTAAAGAAATTAGCAAATGTAAATATTAAATGGCAGTACTCCTGTAAGACTTCTCATGTACTATCCACTTCAGCACAAATTAACTGTTTTATCACTGTTGTCACTTCCTTGTACATGCACCATGTGTCTGTGTACATAGCTCACAATCCATGGAACAGGGTTAACTCCACAGCTTACCTACTAACAGTGCTGGCATTGTGGTGTCCTGGACTAGTCGGATCATGGCACCATTATCCCAGAGCTCCCACTGGGGGTCTGTGGCACCTGACAGGGAGGGGTACAGGTTGACTGAGGTGTAGGAAGCAAATGATGTACTGCTTATTGTAGGGTTCTTTATACAGTTGTCATAGATATCAAGTACTCCATCATTGTCTGTGTCTGTCTCGCAGATGTCTCCTACTCTATCACCTGGAATGTTGGAAAAGAATCATTTAACTTTTATCTGACTATCCCCAATATAGTCACTTTCATACTGATATCTGCTGCTAGGGCAAGTCGATGTCAAACATACTATTCAATATAAATGTTATAATGGTTAATTAGTTAATTTTTCATTACTTATAATAATACATTTTCATGTTTTTTATATTATTCACCAAGTTGCAATTTTGATGTGAAATGAAATAACCACATTAATAAATTCCAGCAAGCAACAAACAAAATATTTGAAAACAGGCTGTTAATACTTACCATTGGTGTCCTCCTGCCCAGCATTGGCCACATATGGACAGTTGTCCTGGTTGTTAGATATACCATCACCATCTATATCATCATCACAGATATCACCTGCAAGAAGTTCAGGATAGATTATTAAGTTTCATAGAATAGTAAGCTCAGAGTTATCTATAGTACATATAACTTAAGTGTTGTCTGGACATTCCTGTGTGTACTGTATGTGTCTTTTTTTTTTTTTTTTTTGACAAACCTGTTCTTTTATAATGTGTATGATAAACATATTAAACAAAAAGTTACACAGGGGTCATTCTCTTACCCTGGCCATCCCCGTCTATATCTGTCTGTTCTGGATTGGGAGCATATGGACAATTATCCAGGAAGTTCAATATGCTGTCACCATCCCTGAATATGAGACAAAAGTTTTCATTCAACAAACCAGGTTTTCTATCAATTTTAACTTGTGTCTTTCCTTTCTTTTTTTAAGATAATGAAGTGCAAATACCTTTGTTGGTTTCACAATTCATAAGCCAACGGTTCTTACCTGTCTTTATCACTAGCTCCAATCACATCACAGGCATCTCCTACACCATTCTGATCCGTGTCCGTCTGGTTGTCGTTGGCGACATTCACACAGTTGTCGCACAGGTCGCCAATGCCGTCGGAGTCTGCGTCACTCTGGTCTCCATTGGCTACAAACTGACAGTTATCTGGTGCAGAGTCATTCACACCTGGAACAAGGCCTTCATGTTACTGACCCAAACCAAAGTTATAATACTAGAGATCTTGAAAAAATTTAATTATTGAAACAATTGATTTTTAAAGTTCTATTTATTTTCACCACAAGTTGATAAGTCTATGAAACAAGTCTATACAAAACATTTTAAGCTTATATTTTTCTACATTCTTATATGTCCCTTTAAAAATGATTCCACCCACTGACCATCATTATCATCATCTGTATCACAGGCATTTCCCTGGCCATCAGAGTCTGTATCCAACTGGTCAGTGTTACTGTCTGCTGGGCAGTTGTCACAGGCATCACCCACACCATCTCCATCTGTGTCTGTCTGATCATAGTTGGCCACAAACTGGCAGTTATCCTGCAATTACAGTCAGTCAATAACACACCTGTAACCAGCAATTTCAAATAAGGGGGTTTTGCTCTGAAGAAGTAAGCCTTTTACATTCTTAGTTGACCCAGTCTGAGAAATTGCATTAATCAGGATCAAAATTTGATTCAGAGTGGACCTATACAAACCAAAAAAGTGATTCTCTATAACCATGTGAACCCCTTGTCTACTATCCTGTAACACCAGTAGGTCAGATGATTGCATATTCTATAGATACATGAAAGATGTGGCAATATAAATAGTCTGAATGACCTCAAAGGTAGCTTCCGATGACTGTTTTCACTTGATAGTACTGGATGAAATGGACAACTATTCATACTTACTCTGTAGTCATAAAGTGCATCATTGTCATCATCTGGATCACACATGTCCCCCATGCTGTCGCCATCATTATCCTCCAAACCACTGTTGGGGTAGGCAGCACAGTTGTCCTAGAGAAATAAATGTTGGTAATGAACAATAAGGAAGAGAAATTACAACAGCCAAAGCATAAAATATGTGTTTACAGACTCATAAGCAAGCTCTCACCACTCACAGTAACCATCTGTTGCATTTAGCTTTCATGTACAGTCATCTTATCATGGGCCCTGCTCCACAGTATTGAAGATCTACGTCCTCCACATCTCTCGGTCTTGATGTCTCGGCATGCCTCACTTTATTATGAACCCATAGTTATGGGTAGCTGTCCAGTGTTTTTCCTCTTTGTCATTCTTTGTTTCTTTTCCATTCCAACTGCAATGACATTATCCACACTTGGTTTTTACTATTATCTATTTTCATTACACCTCTAAAGAATTGGTTTGTTTGTTTTTTTTCTCTGATATTATTTATTCCATGTCCAATGTACCTACCTTAATACACTGTCTAATGCTGCACACAATATTTCTGATTGGGCGACCATCCAAGTCATAGTCCTCATCACAGAACACACCATCTCCAGCATAGCCAGGGTTGCACTGGGAGAAAACAAGGGATCACATAAACACACAAAACACACTCATATTTATCAGTGCATGATCTATACTTTTGGATGTTTTTATCTTAAAGGGATAATAACTCTTCTTTTCGGCCAAAAAATGAATTTTCCTGGAGTAAACAACAATTTTCCCATACTTACCAATGGTTAATAAATCCATTTTTACATTCAAAGTTAGTCCCTGTTTTTTTTCTAAAAAGTTTGGTATTTTGTTAAAATCTCTTAAGAGATTTTAATAGAGTATAGCCATCAATGGAGGTCACGTGGTTTAAAGACAAGCTCAAATATCAGAATTTCGAGCTATAACTGCAGTTTTTGTGGTAAAACAGAATATATTATATTTCTATGAGTTATTTACAATGTTTTTATTGTGAAATATAGATCTCATACGAAGAGTTATTTTCCCTTTAAGCAATTCCTTAATAAGCAAATACTAGATCAAACAATAACAAATGCTGATTTAAAACAACTTTATCTAAACGAATAACAAAGACAATTAACCTACATCTTCAAGACTGGAATCTACTTCATCAAATATATCATGTTGTCTTATTGATCTTGTTTCCTACTATGTGCTGTATCACCCTACCTCACATTTAAAGAGTCCTGGTCCAGCATAGCTGCAGGTGGCATGTTGGTTACAGTTATGAGTGCCTGTGGTACAGGGGTTGTCTGGTATACAGACTCTACGACCCTCACCTATCCAGCCAGTCTTACAGAACCCACAGTTGTAGCTACCCTAATATGTAAGAGAAAATCGAAGCATTCTTCATCTTTATCTAAAATAATCTAAGGTTATGATGAATATGAACACATCAAGGTAATTTATTGTAGCATTTATTTATATATTATTTATATATATTTTTCACAGTATATTTATGTAAAAATTATTACAGCTTTCATTTTCTGTGCAATTAAAATGGCATACTGATACATAGTTTGTATACTTTTAATCTATTTTTCCAAAAATTTCAAATGCTTTTTTATTATATTGGTGAAGGTTGTGTAGAGCATATATGTGCTACACAGTGTACTTACAATGGTGTTGCTGCAGTCAGAATGTACATCACATCCTCCATTGTCTGTGGCACACTCATCCACATCCTCACACCGCTGGACTTGCAGGTAATCATACTCTTTGTTAAACAGTACAAATACCCGCCTGGAAATGAAATGACAGTTCAACCCAATTAAGTAACATTTATATACCTTCATAGACATTAGAACACATATCTTTTTCTTTTTTTTTTTTTTTGCAATATTCCGTAAATTTTTGAACTGCACAGCATATATAGTTTTCACTACACTGTTCTTTTTACTGATAAAAAAGTTAAATAGATTGAAACTAAAGGTGAACTGCTTCATCTCACCTTGTAATATTCATAGCCAGAGCATCCTCATAGGTGCCTGTGTACCCAGTGGGGCAGGCCAAGCACTGATACCCTGGGGATGTATTGATACATCTGCCTTGAAAACATGGCTGGTATACAGCACACTGAAAAGAATCAACCTTGTTAAAATTTCTGGCATGATTGATGCTTATTAAACAGAGACATTAGTAATTTTCCTTAGAATTCAGTCTTAATAAAATGGTGTCTAAATTTTTAAGTTCAAATTTCTTTCCCCCCCCCCCTCTCTGTGTATGTGTGTGCGCATGCCTGCACGCGTTAATGTTAAAAATCGACATGTTAAGAGTCCTTTCTGTATCTAGTTCCCAATCATCATCCCTACCTCATCAATATCAGTACAGTTGGCACCATCACCTTCATACCCAGGCTGGCAGGAATCACACACGTAGCTGCCAGGGGAAGTATCATGACAAGCAGCTCCCTCAGAGCATGGAGAAGGGCTCTGTAGGCATCTGCACTGGCCTGGGAGACAACCTTCACAGTTATTGCCATCTACAGAGAGAAAACAATATTTTCATTCATTAAGTTTTAACAAAACTGAAAGAAAATGAATAACAGTTTCAATTTATATATATTGATAATAATGAATTAAACGCAATATGTTGGAATGGTACCCAAACCATTTTTTGCTGCAACATTACTGAGTAAGTATTTTTGTTCCCATGCATCTCTACATTCATTTCTTAAATATCAGGTGTTCCAGCAGTTCAGAAGAATGTTCATTAATACACTGAAGAAAAATCTTAAAGCAGTTACTACCACTGATAAAAATGAGAAAGCAAATGACATTTTTATTTATGTGGCACATTCATTAGTCAACTTGTCTTTATAATATAGACTTACCCACAGCATACATTCCTGTAGGACACCAGTCACATCTGTCTATAGACTTACCCACGGCATACATTCCTGTAGGACACCAGTCACAACTGTCTGTAGACTTACCCACTGCATACATTCCTGTAGGACACCAGTCACAACTGTCTATAGACTTACCCACTGCATACATTCCTGTAGGACACCAGTCACAACTGTCTATAGACTTACCCACTGCATACATTCCTGTAGGACACCAGTCACAACTGTCTATAGACTTACCCACTGCATACATTCCTGTAGGACACCAGTCACAACTGTCTATAGACTTACCCACTGCATACATTCCTGTAGGACACCAGTCACAACTGTCTATAGACTTACCCACTGCATACATTCCTGTAGGACACCAGTCACAACTGTCTATAGACTTACCCACTGCATACATTCCTGTAGGACACCAGTCACAACTGTCTATAGACTTACCCACTGCATACATTCCTGTAGGACACCAGTCACAACTGTCTATAGACTTACCCACTGCATACATTCCTGTAGGACACCAGTCACAACTGTCTATAGACTTACCCACTGCATACATTCCTGTAGGACACCAGTCACAACTGTCTATAGACTTACCCACTGCATACATTCCTGTAGGACACCAGTCACAACTGTCTATAGACTTACCCACTGCATACATTCCTGTAGGACACCAGTCACAACTGTCTATAGACTTACCCACTGCATACATTCCTGTAGGACACCAGTCACAACTGTCTATAGACTTACCCACTGCATACATTCCTGTAGGACACCAGTCACAACTGTCTATAGACTTACCCACTGCATACATTCCTGTAGGACACCAGTCACAACTGTCTATAGACTTACCCACTGCATACATTCCTGTAGGACACCAGTCACATCTGTCTTTAGACTTGCTGCTGTATTTTCCAGGGTCACAGGGGAGGCAGCCATCTTGACCTGACTCATTTTGGAAAGTCCCAGGAGCACACATCTCACAGAACTCTGTAGAAGAAAGTATTCAAATTCATTACACACCATTACCAGCTTTATCAATCCAAAATATCTCTATTCAGTTTTAGGTGTACACCTGATTGGTCATTATAAGCTGCTCAGTCAATTTAACTTACTTAGATTTCCATCAGAGTAAGAACCAGGTTCACATTGGTATCTCTGTCCGCCGCGGCAGGCATAGCCAAGTTCACACTGTGCACAACTATCTGGACAATAGGTGTCATTGCAGTAGTCTACATAGGTGAAATCAACACATGGTGTGGCATAGCCTTGACTACAAATCTGGAATCAGAAATAGTTTAACAGGTTGAATGCTACAATGTATGGAACATATGCTATTAAAATTAATTTTAATATTCAAATAATTACACTTTGTCCATGCAAAGAAAAAATATTTAAACATTTAACATCATGGCACATTTTGAAATATGGAATTCAATGTACAAAAATAATCCTATTTTTTTTTATCAATGAAAGTGTATCATGAAAATATTTTATTATTACCATGATATATGAGGTCAACATGCAGGTCAAAATACCATAAAACATTGACCAGGAGTGGGTTACAGTTATTATACTCATTCATCCAACAGGACAAAGACAAGCCAGTTATGGTAATACTCACCCATCCAGCAGGACATGGAGAGCACTGTGCCTGGAGGCCAAAGGAATGTTCTGTGGGGGATCGTCCACACGTATCATTGGTGTCTGTGGCATTATCACATCTGGCACAGGAATGCATCACACCATCTCCCTCACAGTAGTAGGAGGTCAGGCAGCGGACACAGGACACATCATCTGAGCAGAAAATTGATTTTTTTCACATGTATACTTAAGGGTTATAATTTGTATTTTTCACATGTATATTTTAGGGACATAAGTATTAATGTGAATTAATAAATAGGGAGGTAATACTAATGCATATGAGTGTAATAAGATGTAAACAAGAATCATAATTATATGCGACCTGTTATATACGGGCATGAAGAGACATGGTCTTACAATTTTGCCTTTGCATTTTCATGTTATAATCTTCTACATAGTCTATATGTTATAAAAAGCAAAACTGAATCACACAAAATGTCTCAATTCAGACCCTTATTTATATGATCAACTGTTCAGAACCCAATTTACAGACAAATATTCTAATATGTGTTGAAGTTAGATATGTTTATTATTTATGTGTTTTGTCATATACATGTGTAACAATAAAATTTACTATTCCATCAGTCTTAATAAACTATCAATAAATATAAAATACTGCCAACGTATATCAAATGTACAAGTACGCCTAATGCTGTGACTTACAGTACTTCTGCTCTGCCTGTGAGCAGCCAACCATCTCCATTCTCAGTGCTATTCTGTTGTGCCATGTGACTGGGTTCAAACGCAGGTACTGAGCAAAAATAGGTGGAGTAAGGGTCACAGTCACAATAGTGTTTCTGTCACTATTTGCATCAAAGATCTGAAATATAAAAGCAACAAACCATACAGTATAAAATATACAACATTTTAAGTACATCTACAGCACATTGAACTCCCATATATAGGTATACTGCATCATGATGTATACAAGTTTCCTCAAACAAATTCTCTGAATGACAAATATGCTTTATGATATTAATGAATAACTTATAACTTTATTTACAATACAAGTGTATACTAACTGATGTGCCATTCTGATCCTGATATGTTATCCATGGTCCTGTATCACTGTCACTGTAGTTGACACGAAATGATGTCACCCAGTTGTCCTGATCCTGCTGTCCTTGTATCATGATTTGCTGGACTTTATACCCTTCCTCCATGTTTATCTCTATGTACTGGTCAGTGTCAGCTACCTCAGCTACCCAACCTCCTGTTATACCACCAGTACCAACTGTAACATAAAGAGGGGATATATATATATATATATATATATATATATATATATATATATATATATATATATATATATATATATATATAAGACTGAGGACTGAATATTTTGTCAGTAATATTACATAGTATACCCATGTACATGGTTAATGGCAGTTACATATAGGTACATGTTCTTAATTCAAAGAAATTGAAAGAAAAAACACAGCATTAAATATTTCAATATTGTCCTTACGTGTCAAGTTCAACCTTCCTCTTCCTGGCGGGCTCACGTAGTCATGACTTGAGGCTGAGAGAACTCTGTCTTGTATGATGCCACTGGCCATCCCCAGCAGATCCATGCACTCTGGAATAGAGCAATAGGGAACGGCTTGATTGATATATATTTCCAGGAAAATTCAAACAAAAAACATACAAAACAACTGTTAGAACAACAAGGCAGCAAAGCTGTCAAATGTACAGACAAAAAGCAGGAAATAACAAAATAGGCTACTGTCAATTCTAATGCAAAAGTACATTATGTTAAACTGCAAATTCAACTTCAAATTTTAATTATGCTCAACAGGTAATACCAATGTAAGTANCCGTTTATTAGATCTTAGATACAAGTTTCCTCAAACAAATTCTCTGAATGACAAATATGCTTTATGATATTAATGAATAACTTATAACTTTATATACAATACACTGTATATACTGACTGATGTGCCATTCTGATCCTGATATGTTATCCATGGTCCTGTATCACTGTCACTGTAGTTGACACGAAATGATGTCACCCAGTTGTCCTGATCCTGTTGTCCTTGTATCATGATTTGTTGGACTTTGTACCCTTCCTCCATGTTTATCTCTATGTACTGGTCAGTGTCAGCTATCTCAGCTACCCAACCTCCTGTTATACCACCAGTACCAACTGTAACATAAAGAGGGGATATATACCGTTATATATATATATAAGACTGAGGACTGAATATTTTGTCAGTAATATTACATAGTATACCCATGTACATGGTTAATGGCAGTTACATATAGGTACATGTTCTTAATTCAAAGAAATTGAAAGAAAAAACACAGCATTAAATATTTCAATATTGTTCTTACGTGTCAAGTTCAACCTTCCTCTTCCTGGCGGGCTCACGTAGTCATGACTTGAGGCTGAGAGAACTCTGTCTTGTATGATGCCACTGGCCATCCCCAGCAGATCCATGCACTCTGGAATACAGCAATAGGGAATGGCTTGATTGTTATATATTTCCAGGAAAATTAAATTTAAAACATACTATACAACTGTTGAAACAATAATGATTGAACATTAACTAAATGAACTTAAAAAACAGCAAATGTAACCCTAGAAGATAAAAAAAAACTCACTTACCAAATGCATAGACCCAATACTTAGGTATACTAAGATAAACTTCTTTTGTGGTGGCATTGATGTTGATGTTGTAATCAATTGGTTCAAATGTTGCCGACACTAGGCAAGTGTTGCTTAAAGTCAAAGATACATTGGCTGTGGTTCCTCTTGGTGGTGTGCCGCCATCTATAACTGCTATATTGAAGGTCAGTGTGGTGTTGAGGACATAAACCTCTCTGTGCAAATCCATGCGGTTTGAATAATTGAGTGGTGGACTGTTAAATGCAAAAAAAATCAGAACACTTTCTTAGAATATGCACACAACAATTAAATGCTTGCATGGTTGCTTTGATTCTGAATATTTTAAAAGACAAAAAATAAAGCTTAATAAATTATGCATTAGTATTGGCTGTGAATATTATAATGGAGCAAACTACATGTATATGAAGTGATATCATCAGTCTGAAACCACCTACTCTGCCGTGACATCTGACACATAATATGACAGCTCAGAGTTAATTCCACTATCAGCATCCGAAACATTCAGGTTGATAATTGGGTCTTGCTTCAGAGCTGGAATAGGCTCAAAACTGAAGGTATCCTCTACCAGGATTGGACAGTTGTCATTTACATCAGTTATCCACACCTAAAGATGGTAAATAAATAAATAAATTTATCAACTCACTAAATGTAAAGCTATGACCCACATCAATTTCATTTTTTTTTAATTAAGATTTTGGATTTCACTCAATGTATTTTACCTTAGAAAAAAAAAAAGAATTTAACAAATTTTGTACCTTCAAGTTCCTGGGAATCTGATAATTGTCTATCTGAATTTGACAGTTCAGATCAACATTTTCCACAATTTTGTAAAAACAAAGTGTGCCATTTTACAATTTTTATGCTACTGGATATCACATATTCTCTAAACACATGCCACCTCGCAGCTCTAGATATCTATATAATACACTGCTTACTCACCCTGACTGCTATGGTCCCAGTCAGCGAGTTCCCAGTGTCTACCACAGTCATGGTAACATAATAACTGGTCTGGACCTCATAGTCCAGGGTTGTATTGAGAGTGAGCAGAGCAGATGTGGTGGACAGAGTGTAGCTCTCTCGGTCTGTAAACACTGGTTCAGGTTCAAAGGTGGCAGCAGTGGGACATACTGGCAGTCAGAAGAAACAAAAATATCAGAAACATGACATGGCTAGCTGTTAGATTTTTTTAAAATGCTTTGCAAAAATATTATGTAATGAACTCCATTTCACTCACTACCTTTCATCTACTGGTTAAGTACAACATCAGTTAAAACATAATATGAACCCCTATTCAAGAGCATATAATTTATACTGAACTTCACAATAAAAATGTTATGCATATTCACAGGTTTCTATAAATGAGTAGCATGGCAGTATTACCCAGGAATTCCACTGGCACCCCAGATATGTTGGTGTATGTGGGGGAAGCTTCTGTTGGGGCTACTGCAGCAGCCTGATTGGCCGAAGTATCCTCCTTGATTGTGAAATGTCTGGCCTCATTACCTTAAAAAGAGACAAAATCTTAAAGTTATTAAAACTTATTTTACCTTTCATTAAGCTAAGACCATTTTATAACAGAGTTGTTCAGTGTAGAATTCACAAGAGTGACATTCCACTAGGTGTATGGTAATCATTGTGTCATATATTAAGTGCATGCTACAAATATGATTTAAAATTTAATTTTGCATAATATAATGATATAATTATATGCCCTAAATAAAAACATACCACTAAGCAGAGAAATTTCATAATTTGGCCCAGAAGAGAAATCATCAGTTAGTGCCATAGCAGTCAGTATGCCATCCACATGGAAGTCTTCAGCAATGGTCACAGTATAGTCCACTGGGGGGACATCGTCCACTATCACAGCTGATGTGGTCTCAATAAACAACTGACTTGTACATAGTCTCCGCTCTACATGGAATAGGTCGAAGTGGTAGAGCTCACCAACCTGAAATATTGTCGTGACTATTGTCTTATTGGGACACCATATTATATATACCAGTATCTTATCCTTTATAAAATCACATGCCTTTTTCAGAGTTTTTCCCTAGGTCAATACTAAAATTTACATACGAAGCTGAAGCAGTTTAAAAGGAAATAAAGAAAATTACATTTTATTTTATTGAAGAAAATTAATTTTGCAAACTAAAAATCAACCTGAAGTTCTAAGTGGACTGCTTCAGTGGCAACTGTTACAAGGTTAGTGCACTGTGTACCAACTAATATCCCCTGCTCCACTACTGTATTCCCTCCTCCTGGAATAAAAATACCTTGATAAGTAGATGGAATGAAAATGCAAAAAAGTAATACTAACAGATAAAGATATCATATGGAGGCATGGATATGACCCAGCTTTCAAGGTGAAAACTCAACCCCTCATATGACCTCTACTAAAATTTCCTGGCTTCTATACAACAGTTTCTAAACTTCCCTGTCAAAATAAAAAAAGAGAAATTCTCCCAAACAGGAAATTATAGTTTAATACTTAAAAATTACCTGAACTAATTTATTTCATTATAAATCGATTGATATTCCTGCACTGTCTTACTACGTGTATATCACCCAGGGTATGAGTCAGAATACTAACCTGAAGAAGCGGCAGCTGAGATGTTCACTTTCTTACATACTACACTGCTGGCAGTGGTATTCAGTGTGATCTCCAGGACTAGTACTTTATTAAGGTACAGCCAGATATCTTCCCCACCAGCTATGGTGAAAGTTTCCTCTCCTGTGAACTCAAACCCTGCCCTGATGGCTGTAGTGAAACTGCAAGGAAAAACAGTCATCATATTGTGGAAGCACATGTTGCAACCTTTACAAAGATATCTAAAGACACGCACTAAGATAATGAAATCTAAACATTTTAACAGGTTCAATGGTATCCTAAAAACCAAAGTAGAAAATAGATTACAAAATACAGACTGACATTGTTTAAAATATCTTTTCTTTTCCAGACAGCTTTCAATATTTGGTTTAACTTTTGAGGTGTGGTCATTAGAAAATTCAGGCCTACCCAAAATTATGGAGCACATTGTTGCAGTCTCTCTGTCCCTCTGCTCCATATCCAACACCATCTAGAGGGAAGAAGGCAGAGGAGTGGAACCTAGAAATCAATAAATATTTCACAAAGCTTTAAAAGTAATTAAACAAAGTGTGCCACAAAAAGGCATTTATATGAAGTTGCTAAAAGATAATATGCATATACATGTACCCAGTAACTCAAGATTCACATTATCACTTATGTCATTATCTCTTGATCGAATATAGCAAGATGAGTGTGGTTATATAAATCTATCATTCTTGCAGATTTGCAGGAAATTTGATGCATGCTTGCTGCAAACTCTAATTATACTAAGGATGCCACTGAAGATGATCAACAGAAACTTTTCAACCCCATAAGTTCATATTTCAAAACTAAAGAGAGGTTGTTACCTGAATTTCAGTTCTTTTACATAAATGAACTCACAATGAATCAGCTGACTAAAATATGACACAAAACTGGTAGAAACATTAAAGAAAAATCACCACTGTCCATCCAATACCTGTGAGTGGGTACAGCAGCACCAGCCTGACTGGACAGGGTCATGTTAACATGGACCTCAACATTGGTACCGGCCACCTTCCTGAACCAGTCTGAGTAAGTGTCCAGTGTTGGATTGGTGGACATGGCTGGCCAGGCACCATATGGACTGGCAACATATCTTGGCTGTGTTACAGCAGTGGTACTTGTGCCAGTGAAATCAGTGTGCACTAGGCTGAAGTCATAGTATGTGGAGATGACAATGTAATCCTGGACTTGGGCACCAGAATCCCCTAGAAAATTATATATAGTTGAAAATAAGTTACTTATATAGAAATGATATTTAACACAAGTTTATGGGACCAGAGATATAAATCACTGTCATTAATTCATCTAACAGTTGGCTTTATTTCACATTCTGAGGCACAAAGATGTGCACGTTATCATGGAATTTCAAAATAAATAGAATCTGAATACAGATTTGAGGTCTATATTTTGTCACTGATTTACTTCCTTCCTCACAGAACACACTAAAAATAATAATATAACAAAATGGTCTACTCAGTTAAAGAACATTTCCAATTTCTGGAAACCTGTTCAGATGTACATATAGGTACTAGTATATAAAGATGATCACCTAGAGATGCAAGAGTTGTGGTGACATAGGCAGGAGAACTGAAGCCACTTGTAATCCCCTGATACTGTAACTGAACATGGCATATGTAGTCTGTGCCCAGTTGCACACCATCTGCCTCTACAAACAAAGCCTGGGGAGGGGAACTGCCAGACACACTGCTGTTTAAAGTGCTGGCGATGGCACTCTCACAGGTGACAAGATAAAGCCTGGAATAATGTTAATGGTTTTGTACAGGAAACAAGTATATTAGTGCACATAATGTTTAATGTATGGCAACATCAAACCATGTTCTGTGTATACATTCTAAAACCAATTAATTGACCTCTTTTATCCCCTTCCATTTCACTTTTACAAGTCATTGCCTTAATCATGCATATCTTACAAAAATATTTGTACAAACAAGTCAAGCCAAATCATCAAATTCTCTTACTCGGCATAGATGAAAAAATTGCAAAAACGTTTCAGTTTAATAATGCATGATATTGGTCTTAAAGACAAATGTCTGCTATGCTGACATCACCACTCCCCTACACCCCTTTCCAATAAACTCTCTACCCCAGTCAACTTACCACTGGCTCCTGTCCCCAGCTGCCTGGCCAGGGTACAGGAAGGGAGGGTGGTTCCAGTCCACCTGTATCTGATAAGCTGCAGGGGCAATGGCCGTCACATTGACTGCAGCTAAAAAAGGGCAATGAAGACTACAGTTGTTAATTGTTACAGGATATGTGGCACATCCTTCTTTGAGTTTCGCTGAATGTTGAAGTACTGTAGTCTGCCAAATGTGCAAGTAGGCAAAAAAAAAAAAAAACTAGTACATGTCATATAGTGATGACAACAGAGACTGTAATAATGATTTCTGGCCAGAGGGAGCTAATCTTGATTCTATTGTCTACTTGTCTACTGTCCTTAGTGCTGATATAAGATGCATGTTGTTAGAGTGACCTCCAGTGGACAGGGATTAATAGTTTACCATTCACTGAAATGGCGCATTTCATGTTAACTTGACAAATTGCTGCTTTACAAAAACTAGACAGTAAAGTTGTCAAATGAACAGACCAACTACAATGCAACTTGACTGAAATCTACTTTCATTCACATGCCCGAACTGGTAAAATTTTCAGACAAATTAAATGGCGAGTGGGAAGGAGTGCCAAAATTCTCTTTTTTTTTTTTCAAAACCCAATTACCTTATTTTAGCCACTGCACCATTTTAAACACATAGGTCAGGGAAACATTGTACAAACATATGTCAAACATACTTACAACACTGATAATTCTCTAAACTCAGATCTGTGTACTGGAGAGATGCAGCTGAATCAAACCCATATCCTATTGTTTCATTAGGGCTGGCACACCTGGCTGAAGTCAACTTGTTGGCAACCATGGACAGAGAGTGGTAAGTATAACAGTCACATGATAGTGGGTTGTTGGACAAATCTCTGAAAAGTCAATGGCTGTTAATCTAGATTGTTGCTGGTTTGTTTAAATGGAGCAGCATTTAAAACAAGGATATCAATAGAAGAACTACTGTGTGTTACAAGGAAGCCTCTATATACCATAGCCATGGTAGCTGAACATTTGACAACAAAACATGTAATGCCACAAATAATGCATTTACAGCACAAGTAGCTATTTTTTTTCAAGTAAGATTCTCAAAAGATAATCTTTGAATAAAAAAAACTTGTCCTTACACAGTATTCAATGCTTGATCTACAAGTAGGTAGAAGGTTCCGTTCTGACCCATTCCTAGTGTCTTGATCTGGTTATCAGACACGTCCACTGTGGCCAGACTGGTCAGCCCATCAAAACTGGGCAGGTGGGGAATTAAGTTGTTACCTAGTCTTAAAGTTGCCAGTGAATTCAAACCATTGAAGGCTCCATCCTCAATCCTCTCAATAAGATTTCTCTGAAGTTTGCTAAAAATAATAATGCCAAAGCTTAGAGAGCTGTCCAATATGTACATGGAGAGGACCAAAAGTTATGACATGAACTGTTTAAATCATAGAAATCTTGTTTCTGATGTCACTGTACGCCCACATCACAAAGGTGATGTACCTTTGAACTCTAAATACTACAGAAAACTATCTATTCATCTAGTGAAGTTTGTTCAGTGAATTTTCATGTCAATTTGCTGAATACTCACAGTGTAGCTAGACTGGTCAAAGGTGATAAAACTGTGCCTCTCAAAACTGCAATTCTATTCTCAGATAAATCCAATGAAGTGAGACTGGATTGTCCTGCAAAGGAGCCATCTGGGATGTCAGAGATCTGATTTCTTGGCATATCTCTAAAAATAAAAAAAAAATTTGTTCAATTTTCAATTACTGTAAATATTGCAGTTCTTGACAAGCTCTCACATTCAACTTATATCAGTTTTTTTTGTTCTACTAAATTAGCTGTAGAAGTGAAACAGGCTTATGAATAAAGGTAAAGTAAACCCCTCAACATTGATCATATATCACATCTTTATAAAAACAAAGTTATATGTGACTTGAGAGCTAAATATTGACCCACCATCTTTGAACCTTGGAACAAGTGAATGGTGACATAAACCCCATTCCCAGAAATTAGATCGATCCAACTAGATCGACCTAACTCCCTGGGGGTTCACGCTAAATAGCTGTCAACCGAGCGGGCACGAGAATTAATTACCCCCTTACAGCTTGTAGTAGGCGGGACGGACATTTAAGCCGGATTATCTGACAGTGATCTAGTGAGACTCCCCACGGGGATAGATCGACCTAAAATCTATGGGAATGCGCCCATAGTGCCTACATATGACACCCAGGAAATGGTTAACCCTAACTAGGAAGTTGTTTGCCTTGTTTGCTATTGAGTGTGGGGCGTGGGGGCCTGATGTAAACAGCTAATTTCTCATACTTTATTATGTTTGCTATGCTCATATTACCACTCCCCCACCCTTTTACTTGGGTTAATATCTTAAATAACAGTTTTAGTCTGACAGCAAAGTCACATGTTAGAATGTTGTCTGATGCCCATGGGGTTGTCAGATTTCAAATGTTCATTGTAATGAGTTTTAAATGTTAAAACCCTGTTTCCCAGCAGGTGTCACATTTGGGCACAGGATCACCACTCATAAATGAACGAACAAGATGATGGACTGGAACATACTTTTTTCAAGAATAGTTTAGAGACTATGATAGCCTTTTTTCTCATAATCACATCTTGTTCAGCTTAAGGTTGGCTTATTTACTGAATGTATTAAGTCAAAAAATTGTAGAGATCTTGCTGCTGAATGCTCTGAAATCGAAGCCACTTACAATTTTGTCAAAGTCAGTGCTGACAGAGCAGCCCCTGGGTATGACACCAGAAGGTTATCTGATAGATCCAGACGTGTAAATGTAATGCCAGTGAAGACGTCTGCTGCCAGTTGGACCAGTTGGTTGTTCTGTAGGTGTAGAATGTTTGATATAGAAGATCCTGTACCAAACACTTCACTTCCAAGTTCTGTAATGCTACTCTGATCAAGATACCTGCAATGTAAATTTTTTTCAGATCTCTGTTGATGACGTTGCTTGTTAAGGGCTAAAAGCAGTAAACAATAGGTTAAATGCACAAAGAATACAGATACATGTATGCTGCATGTGATGCAATTATTTGATCAACACCAGACAAAACACCCAATTTTTTTTCATATGCAATTTCTGAATATTTATCTGAAGCATCAATTTAAAACATGTCAACATAAAAGAAACATTACCTACATATCTTCCATAAATATTGCAAATGCTCCTTCATCTTTGACATGTTTTATTAAAATAGGTTTGCAAGGACAATCACAGACTTAGAGTATAACAGATTAATAAATTGTATGCTAATCAAAATAATGGAAAAGGTAGTGCATTGAAGAATTCAATGGGATCAATTTTTTATCTTGAGAGAAACAATATGATAGTTACTTACATGTCCCTTCCAACAGATAATCCATTGAAGGTATAAGATGGTAGTGCTCCGAGGCTGTTGTCATTAAGCTGAAAGTCTCTGCTTGTGCTGACATCAATAAAAGCCCTGGTTTCAACAGTTTTTAACCCTACGTTGTTCATGAAAAAATCCCTGCATGATGTAGTATTAAATCCATAGCTTTTAATAATTTTCAGGGGGTTGTTGTTGAATATTAAATCTTGACCAACAGACACAGAGGAGAAGGCATCCTGTTCAATTATGGCAATCTTATTATTTCTTAGATTCCTAGAAAAACAGAAAAGCACTGAATGATCTGACTATCTAGTTATGTACGTAGGTAATATCTGTAACAAGTTGTGTGCTTTCATGTAATCCCAGTAGACAAATAGAAGACCATATTTTTTTCTCTGGACATGCAGAGAGAAAGTAAGAGAGGCAGAAAGACAGAGAGATTACTTTGATTCATGTAAACGTGTGCTTACATGTCAAATGAAGACACCCTCAAATTTTTAAACATTCCTGTTGGTATGGAAGTGATGCGGTTGTTGTCAAGGTTAAAGTATAAACCAATGGTCAAGTCATGAAAGTCACCCCCATGGGGAAGACTGGTCAATTTATTGTTGCTTAGGTCTCTGAAATTCAAATAAATAACTGAAATAAATATACAGCATGCATCTATGCAGTAAATGTGTTATGTATTTATATTTTATCTATTTTAGTAATTGATGGATATCAGGATATCTCAAGAAGTCATGAATTAATTGACTAGGGAACCCAGATTCAGTGTTGATCCAATTTATTACACTTATATGCGTAAGTGATGTGGAAATTAAAGCTTTTGATGGCAATTCCAGTTAACAGGACCCAAAAATATTTATGAGAAGAAGTTATGCAAGAGTTTTAAAGCAAAAGTTTTAAATTACTACATACAGGCTATAGCTCATACTGGTCACATGGGCAAGTGTTCTATCTTCTATGTAAGCAATATCATTATTACTCAAGTCTAACTTTCTATCCAGTGGGTTATCCTCTAGGTGGGTTTTCAATATCCGTCCTATTTGGTTTGATCCCAGGTCACTGAAATTTGCAAAGACAACTTCATCATTAAACAAGGCAGCAAAGCTGTCAAATGTGCAGACAAAAAGCAAAATATAATGATGGACAAAATAGGTTATTTCATCAGTTTTAATGCAATAACAAATTATGATTATTATAATACATTATGCTCATAATAGATAACTGACTTCTGATTTTCATCAAAAACAGAAGTAAAAGATTTGCAAGTTAGACAAAAGTGCTTGTAGAACAACTGGGCATGTCTAAATTGAGGATCAGCTAGAGTTTGTATCATATTAACATCAGTTAATTCAACTATCCCATATCACTCTGCCATGCAAAAATAATTCAATTTAAACCATAATTGTACCCATGAATATAGAAAATATCCTGCTCCTTCATAACAGGCCCTTATAGCCAGCCATTTAAAGGGGGGGATTTTTCTGAAAAAGTAATTTAATAATGAAACCTAGATCAAATTTTATCCAGAGCAGACCTTGTCCAGCGGAAGGGAGGTTTGTTCCAACCCTCCAAACCCTGCCTACGAGCCTGCATTACTTATTAAAAACTGTGCCTTTTTGTGATACTACCACTTTTTTATAATAATATTTCATCATCAGACTTTGACATACATTGCCCTTGGTTGCATACTCACAGGTTTCTCAGACTGTAGCAGCCATCAAAAGCTGTCTCTGGGATGACCTGGATACTATTTGATTGTAGGTCAAGGGTGGACAGATTGGCCAGATTGGTGAATGGGTTTTCATGGAGAAAGCGGAAGTCATTGTTCCGTAAATACCTGAAACATATATAAACAGAGTTTGAATCCACAGGTAACACTACTGAATGTATCATGAGATTCACACAAAATAATATGTTCATATATAAGTGCTGTATCTCTGAACTGTCATTACGTAAGTGGAACATCTTAATAGTGTTGTTGGTAATATGTCTACATTATATATATATATATATATATATATATATAGTACACTTGCCATTAATTAAGTAAACTAATGCATAATTTCATAAAAGAAGTAATTCAAGATATCTTCCCTCAAAAATGAATGAAACATGGCTAAAATTTATCTTAATGTACATTTGTACTTACAGATATTTTATTGTCATTGGAAAAGTGCCATTTTCGATGGATATTATATCATTTGAAGCAAGCCCCCTAAAAATTAAGGATAATTGCATTGTTTACATCTAATTATATTAATGATTCATCTTTTATATAAAATATTATCATTATAAAAGATATAATTAGCATAAAACTTCAGGCCCATAAGAGTTCAAATTCATACAATGAAAATGCCAGAATGAGAAAAATTAAAACTTCACAAAAAATTGTATAAATTCAAGTAAACTAATCCTATAATGCTGGGTTATCAATATGAGCTGTATGGCAATCTTAAGGATCATTCTTGTTAGTTACAAAATAATAAGTAATACAGTTTTCCTTTCATAGCATTTGTGGTGACAATGCACAAAATAGTCTTTTGTCAATTTTGATGCAATATTAAATCATAATGAACAGCATAATTTTTAATTACTAACAATTTTTTACATGTATTGCATTTAGTTAAATATATGCACCCCCCCTACCCCCAAAAAAATCCAGAACAATTTTTGGCAAAAAGATGGCCCAAATAAGCTGATTTTATAACCTGACATGTCTTTTACGTCCGTAAGAATATTTATCAGTTTTTTAAGTTTGAAGGCAATACGGTAAAGTCTTGAAAATTTCGTCGTTCTTGAAAATTTTGTCGGTAGACGATTTACCGCCGACATAATTTTTTTCCCATTGAAAACTTTGTCGACCTTGAAAATGAGGTACTCAATAATTTTTGAAAAGTTCGTCACCAAATATGGCCGCGTTGTCCAGCTCAAACATGAAGGTAATGCGTCAGTTGATTCAAGACAATGATACGATCAGGATATCATTGCCAATAACACTCTCAATGGGAGATAGGAACAACTGTGCACCCCTGCGAGCGGTTACTCACAATATAGATAGTTTAGATGTGAATTCCCGTTCTCAATTGCGAGAACGTCGGCCTTTTGTCTTTAGTTTCATTACTCCTACCTGGCTTAAGGTGCGTTATCAAGCCGGTAAATAGAAGTCACAGGCCGCGGCTTTGTCATTTGTAATGCCGTTATTGTTATCGGCGGCTGTCCTAAATGAGGAAGACACAATGAAAAAATCAAGATATTATCTCGAAGTGAAATGTACCCGTCACTTCTATTCATGTCCATGTTCAATTTAGGACCATTTAACGATTACCTGGCTCGTACCTGGAGATCGTTAGCAATGCAAATGGGATGAGATGGCAATTTTTATATCTTCAGCAGAGAATTGTTCGCGTAATATGGTCAACAGATTGTTCGCGATCCAAACGAGATGAGAAGATAATTTTCATATTTGTAGCAGACTCCGTTCGCGTAAGATCATCAGCGGGAGATCGTTTGTGATTCGAGAGAGACGAAAAGGCAATCTTCATATCTTCAGCGGGAGATCGTTCGCGATGTAAGCGAGAATAAAATGCACTTTTCATATTAGTTCAAGGGAACTTCGTTCGTGGAAGATTGTCAACAGGCGATCATTATTTTAACGAGGACGTCTCGATAGTCCGAATGTTCATTGGTCCGAAGGTTCATTGGTCCGAAAAGTGGTAGCATTTTCATCGATTTTTTAATCAAGGGTTCATTGGTCCGAAGGTTCTATAGTGAACATTCGGACCAATGAACCTTTGGACTATTGAACCTTCGGACTATTGCTACGGCCCCATTCTAACCCCCCCTCCCCCTTTGAGTTTTATAAATAATATATATATTATTATATTATCTTTAATCCCTCCTTCCCCCGCTCATGGCATATCTTCAGCGGAGAATCGTCAAGACTTTGTTCGCGTAAGATCGTCAGAGGGAGATCGTTTGCGATCCGAGCGAGACAAAAAGGCAATTTTCATATCATCATCGGGAGATCGTTCGCGATGTAAACAAGAATGAAATTCAATTTTCATATTAGTTCAAGGGATTTAGGGAACTTCGTTCGCAGAAGATCTTCATCAGGAGATTATTTAACCCCCCCCCCCACACACACACACACTTTAGATTTTTAAAAGATATTCATTTTCATTTGATCTTTAATCCGCCCACCCTTCCCCCGCTCACGGTATATCTTCAGCGGAGAATCGTTTGCGTAATATTCTAGGGACTTTGTTCGCGTAAGATCATATCAGAGGTAGATTGTTCGCGATCCTTGCTAGACGAAAAAGCAATTTTCACACCTTCATCGGGAGATTGTTCGTGATGTAAACAATAATAAAATGTAGTTTTCATATTAGTTCAAGGAACTTAAATTGTGGAAGATCGGCAATGGGAGATCATTATTTTAACTCCCTGTAAATTTTTAGGAAGTTACAGATGGTATTTTAGAAGGCCTGACACTCAATCCTGGGAAAAGCCCTGCATGCAACAAACGTTCCCAAGTGTGTAAATTTTTTAATATGTTGCGTCCAGGTTATGATGCAAGGTTGCAATTAGGCTTATCTTGATCCTTCTCCTCTATCAGGAGGTATGTTTCTTACCGAGAAGATTATTCTCAACATGTTTTCGGGTACAGTAAGTTAAGTATAACTTAATCGAGATGCACTAATAAATTGATTATTATTTACCACCAGAAAATGACTTAGGAAGTAGTAATAAATATCCCACAATATAGGAGGGTTAAAGATAACAGTCGCTAAGGATAAAAGCCCAAAGGCCAGATTTTTGAAAATTTCATCATACCCAGGAGTCGGGGAGAGGTAATTTTGAAAAATTTGTCAGATTTACACAATTAAAAATATTAATTAATTTTTAAGGGACGAAATTTTGAAGACTTTACCGTAGGTCAAACAGTTCTCCATTTATCATGTTATCTCCTGTAAATTGAATGACAACAGCAATGATGGCGATAACGACGAAGACAATGGCAACATCAGTTATTGGTAACAGCACTAGCTACATGTATATATACAGACACATTTGTCTGTACATAAAAATCAACTTACAGTGTCCTTAGAGTTGTCAAAGTAGAAAATGTCCCAGACAACAAGAAGGTAATCTTATTACTGTTCATATCAAGCAAGGATATAGAAGGCAGCACTGTAGCATATTTCACAGCTTCAGGAACATACTGTATCTGGTTTGAATCAAGATACCTGGAGCACCAAATATTGCAGCTACAAAAGTTTGCCCACATATATTTACGTGTATAAAATCATTTTGCATAAACATTTCAGAATATTCACAGATTTGCACAGAATCAGAAAATATACATGTATTTTGTAACCAAGCATACATAAATTTATAAGTAATACATATTTATACAAAGCATGCAACATTTAAACATTTCATGATGTACTAAATACCCTGCATAATAACTTAAGTATGTGTGTGAATGCACACGTGTGCCAGTATTTCCCCTTATGTTTTATTACCTAATAAAAGACAAGCAAATACATTATTAATACCTTTCCTTAAGGACACAGAACCTCAACTTAAATCATGTACGTGTACTTACAAATAACTTAAATCTTGCAGGCATTGGAAGGCATTTGCATGAATGGTGTCCTCCGTTAGCTGGTTGTAGTTCATGGACAGTAGGCTCAGATTGAACATGGCACAGAAGTCTGTCTCATTCACTTGAGCAATCAAATTGCTGTCAAGATATCTAAAATAGATGGCAGTACATTAGATTGTGGCTTGAACATAAATTGTCATAATGTCAATGTTTTATTTTGAATTTATTTCTAGAACTCAATAGCAAGTAAAAAATTGAACAAAAAAAGACTGCAAATTATTTCCTTACAGTGATCTGACGGCAGTAACATTCTGGAATGGAATCTTGCCCACTTTCTTCACTGTATACATGGACTGGGAGTAGGATGGGAAGCCTTCTGATCCATAGATGGTGACATCTCTTATAGAATTATGATCTGCATAGCTAGAAAATGTTGGATATATTTTCTATAGCAGCAAAATTGCTTGTACAAATACTGTAAAACAAGTTTGTGTGTTTTTAAAATTTTTGGGTAAAGCATAATTAATGGATTAGTATATACTATCCTATGACCCCCAGTAATTTGTCAATAATGTTGTAAAACCATGGTTCATTTTTCAAACTACACCAAGTCTGTCAGCATTATCAGTAAAAAAAAAAAAATCTTCTATTTTGGGAAAAGTGCTACATGACTTATAATATATCTATAAACAGTACATTTTGATTTTGCTAGAGAGATATATCATGGACTTACATAGTATACAGCATTGGATAGACTTCCTCAGACAACACTTGGTGCTGGAAAGTTAGGCAAGGCATTGTCACTGACCCAACTAGAACAAACAACTCTTGCACTTAGCAGACTTACATTAAATCTAAGAAACTTTCTTAGCCTTTTTCATCATCATGCTATAATGCACAACATGTAACAACATCGTTTTTCAAAGTACACAGAGTATTTCCCATTTCAAGTACTTTAACAGCAAAGCAAAACAAAAAGTCTCTCACAGTGTCCTCAGTTCAGCTCCAATCCCAACGAAAGCATCAAACATGATAGCAGTCATTGGATTTTTCTGTGAGTGAAGTCTTAGAGTCTGGAGCTTTGGCAAAGACGTCAGTGCTCTGCTGTTCAATGTTTGAATCCTGTTATTGTTTAAATCCCTAATAAAGAAAACATCATTTTCCGTGTCAATCTCAATTATATATTTATACAGTTGTGGTCAAAATGGGTCAAATACTATAATAATTGATTTTCCACCTACAAAACAGAAACTCTGTTAAAAACATAAAATCATTGTGTCACACTTGCATTTTATATATCTGAGAATTGGATCTTTACTCCAATATACTTACAAATGCACCAGCTTTGGTATGTTATGGAATGACTTCCATGGTAATGATACAAATTCATTTTGGTGAACCTCCCTAAAATTTTAATTAAGACAATAATATATGACATAAAAGAAAATTTAAAAGAAAATGGGATACTTGCAGATTGAGTCTTAGTGTTTTTATTGTACTTAAAAAACTTAACTGATATAAATACTGCTTGCCAGTGCTTAGCAAATGTGTCCTATAATGGGGATACAATTTATGAGCACTATGACAGTAATGTACCTTTTTGCCTGCATGTCAGTGGGCAAGCACAATTAGATAAACCACTATATCTTTACTTACAAAATTCTTAGTTCTGGGAGTTGTGCCAGAGCATTTTGTCCAATACTATTCAGCTGGTTATTACTTATATTCCTAAAAGTATTTAAGTATTATAATATACTGCAAAGCCATACATATACGCAGTAAAATTACATAAGAATACAACTTTTAAGAAATTTTATATGAAATATGATCCAATCCATACCTATACTTTACATTTCAAAGTAAGCATGGTACTTATGATCTTAAGGGCATCGTGACAAATATTTTTTCTGTTTGCTAAAGCAAATGTCTTGCCTAAACCCCCCCAAGCTACCAGTTTATAATAGTTCCTTATAGACTATAGTATACTTACAGGTGTTTCAAGTTACTGGTTGTCAAGGGTGTTAAATGCCAGGTGGAGATAGATGTGAGTAAATTTCCATCCAAGCCTCTAGAAAATACCAGTAATAACACGGTCAGACATAACATAGTGATTTCACCACCATTCTTCACATAAATCTGGTAAAAATATGCTAGGTTTTTCATTCATTTTCTGTACAAAGATTAATACAATTTTGTTACATATCCATTAATGCCACTTAAATCACTTTTAAAGCAATGGTTTAAATTCCAACTCTTCTTTCGAATGTCAGTTGTTTAAGTACTTTCAATAAGAGTTATTTAATTAAAAGTTTAAAAGTAATCTGTTTGGTAATGTTGAAGAGTTTAAATCATATAAGAAAAAAAAAAACACTTCACTGAATAAAGAAAACTTACAAATATTCCAAGTTGGCCATATTATGAAATGCAGAACTCGGAAAGGAACGGATCTGATTCCCACTCAGGCTTCTTTAATAAAACAAACAAAAAATTGTTTCTTGAATTAACCATTTGACATTGTAATCTAATTGTAATCAATATATATTGTAAAATCAAGCTGAACAACATGACCCACTTCATCATAGATAAACAAACCAAGAGATATTGTGTACAGTTAAGTCTTTAAAAAGCACCCATTGTGTTGAAATGACATAAGCAAACTCGTTTCCATCCCCTGTTTGCACATTAAACACAAATTGCTTTACAGCTTATTCCCCCAGACAAGTGGTCATACATTACACTCTAAGGCATAACACAATGATTTCACCACCACTCTTCATATTAATCTGTTGACTATGCAAACAGTTTACCCTGGCAGTGCGCTTGCTTTTCTCCCTTCTGGAGTATGATCAGTAAGGTAAAATTAAGATGCAGGGATACATGGAAAATGTGTATTGTTGTCTCATTCCTCAATGCATGAGCACTTTCATAGAAATAGCATTGAGAGGTGACTCCAGTGATGCATGCAACTGAACTCAGTTGATCACAGTTAATTTTTGTATCAGGGACATCCTTCATAATTGACCTGTTGATTCCAAAAAGTTCAGAGTGCTTTGTAATGTAACATGTAGTCAGAAATGTCTCATTTTGTCTTCAACAAATTAATCCTACGTAATGTACATCATCATAATCATCATCATCATCATGTATGGTTTGGTCCATTCTGACCAGCTGTACCAAAAGTATAAAATATATAAAATTGCTTTCATTTGTTTTCGAAAAAAGGTTTAAGAAGAAACTTTTTGATGCGCCCTCTTTTTTTTTTTTTTTGCTAAGTTAGTTTATTTATTATTTACATTTACAACGTGAGTTTTTTATGGGTATAACTATATCAGTGCTACAGTCATGATACCTTTTTCACTATCTTATTCTAAAACCTTTTAATATATATATCCCAAATGATTTATTGCTTTAATAATATCAGATTATTTTCCTAAACATTGTTCAAAAATTACTTCATATCTGACTTCAGTTTTGATGACAAATCTACTAAAAGGTAGCTGTTAAGAAAATAATGGTGTTTTTATTTAGTGTATGTGTAAGAATACAAGTAATTGTAACTGAATAACAATAAGCAACCTTCCTGGATTATATCATTAAAAGAAAAACGTTTCACGAGATCCCCAGGTGCAACCTTAAAGGTAAACACAAGATATTTAACACAAATAATGTCTCTACATACATTTTCTGTAATCTTGGCCTTTGGTTATGGCACAAATACAGTATGTACACCTGGGTGCAGAAAAAGTAGATAAACACATTTCAAATTATGGCCTTTCTTAAAGCTTGGCCTTTTTGATGTTATTTTAATCCAGATATAATAGATTTCATAAAATATAGTGATTAAAAGGGGTATCCCCAGAATACTCCCGCAAATGTAGATGGGAGCCAATTTTGTTGGTAAGGGTATTAAGAAGACGATGAAAATTTCAATCATGTACACATTTTAAAAAAAGGCAACCATACACACTTTTGTAGATAAAAACATACCCCAATTATCACACACACACACACACACACACACATTTCATATCATCTACTTACAGGATTCTAATGTTGCTCCCAGAAAACAGTCCATCTGGCACCCACGATATTTCATTATTCATCAAAGCCCTGTAGATAAAAAATAACTTACATTAAGCACTAGTAAAACCTTGTTGAGCACAAAGTCCCCATTTATACATGTAACTATTATTCAAACGCATTAATACTGCATCATATGTACAATGAAATATTTAAAATATGAATACTTGCATGCAGTAAAAAAAGTAGATATAATCTTGCTGTTTGAAATATAGTAAAACAGGTGTGAATTGATTTAATTATACTTACACATGAGTCAGAGAACTGGGAAATACTTGGTTGGTGTGATTGTGTTTGAAAAATGTTATCTTGTTGTTTGCTAGATTTCTAATGAAAATAATAGAGGAAAACAGTGTTTACAAATAAAGAACCCACTCAATTTCAATCGATATCTCACCAAAGAAATAGAAATCACCAAATCAATATTCTAGTGAGAAAAAATTAAAAATATGTTGAAATTAAGAACATTCTGATGAGATATTATAATTTAACATATTTGAAAAAACATTTACTCAATTCTTATTTCTCCAATAGTACTAAAGTGACACAGTGTGGGATTTTAAACACCCAGTAGGTACATAACCCACTTCTTGTTGAATTTATCCAAGGAATAGAAATTCTTATTGATATTCTATATTTAATTAGTGAAGAATTAATGTTGCAAAAAAAATACTAGAATTTACCACTTTGCCACCGGTCGACCATCTTGACAGTTTTACAAGTAAATCGCACAGAATCCAGAAGTTTGTGTAAAAACTGAATTGAAAGATGGCAAAAGAGAATACAAAATATCGTTGCTTGGCATTTTTATTATCCCAGATTGTTAAAGAGTTGTGTCAGGAAAGTAGGATCAAAGTTTGGTTCATAGTCATCATCATCATGGTTAGTCTGAGAAAATTTTTATTTACCCCAGAAAAGTTTTTCACGGGAAAATCCTACACTGTGCACCTTAAAGTACATAATAATAAACAGCACTGGTTCTGAAGGAACTGATTTTTTGCCTTTGTGAAAAAAATTAAAACATCTTATAAAATTAAAAGACAAGATCTGCATGGTTTACAGACTCACAAGATCTGAAGACTTGTAGTGGAAACATCAGGAAAACTTGTCAGACCAGTAACCTGGATTCGCCTGGTTAAAGAAATGGATAAACACCTAAAACTTTTAGACTGAAAGACATTGAAATAAAAATGTTAATTTAATTAAAAACGTTGGAATTCCTCATTTCCATTGAAAAAGCATGCCTGAAATAAGCACTTTAGAATCCATATTTTGTATTGATCTTAGTTATTCAAATAACTGATTTGTGCATTAAATAGCTTATCCTTTACTGTTCACTTTAAGAACCAATCAATACTAGTCTCATATTACTAAAAGGTTTTTTCATTGAAAGGATAATTGACATTAGTCAAAAATAGTTTTAAAGAGTAAACCAAGACACTCATTACAAAGTCACTGCCAAATTGCTTGCAAGTTTGTCCAATACTACAGTTTCATCAATTTCCTTATATCAACCAAGTAATCCTTTGTCTGTAGGATAAAAAAATATTACACTTACATCTCTGTCATTGAGGTTAATGCAGCAAATGTGGCTGATCCATTTACAAGTAAATTAAAACTTGGGCAGGACAAAATAGTCCTAAAATAAAACAATAAATGTATTCAAACATAATTTCATAAATTCGCAGGCAGAGACTTAATCTTGAATCCCTGCACTACACAAGGCATGATTTACAAAATTTGGATATTCTCACTTATACATGTTAGACCTTGAATGACAAGTTTCATTGAGATGACAACGTGCCCCTGGTTTTATTTATTTTACAACTACAAATCATAAATACATACAACCATATAAACAGTCAACACTTACAGTGTGGATACTGAGCCTGTGAAGGTTTCTGCTGATATGTTGGAAAATGTTTGTGATGAAAGTGATCTGAAAGTGAGCATTAAAATAAAAACAAGCGTCATCAATATTTTTTTCTAATTCATCTCCCTTTTCACTCTCAAAAGAATTCCATCAATACCCATTTATCTTTCAACTTCTTTCATCAATTTTCACAATTATTGCCACAATAAAAGTAAATAAGAATTCAGAATTTGAAGGTGGTGCCACTTACACTGCTCCACTACAAGAGTGGACATAATCTGCTGTTTGACAGTCACAGGAGCAGGCGGTGGCACTGTACTCTGATGAAGCGTACAAGTACGGTTCATACAAACTGCCATCATCAGACCATAGTCCATTACTAGTGTCAACTGAAATTCAGGTAAAAATATCCATTTATGTTGTTGTAATAGAAAAGCCATCACCCTTTAATTAATAATTTTTCATGAGGTTCTAACTGCAGTACAATTGTTTAAATTTGAAATCTTGCTTATTTCTTTTATATAGCCACCAATCAACTTCACAAAGTACTTTATCAAATTTATGTCCCACATGTATTTCTTGCTCTGTTTGATTATTGCATTTAATTTATCTGTATGGTGATAGTGGACATCAGGACAATCTGCAGTAAGGTCTGCAATCTCAAATTAGATCCAGACATAAAGAAAATATCTAAAAATGGCCAGTGGCTAGTTTAGCAATCCATATATCATGAATAAAATATATTCATATGTACAGGTGAGTTTAAATGATATCATTCTGAGTTAATTTCAATTTGAGGCTACAAATCAGGTGGAAATATGGACATTATATAAAAACACAAACAGGATTCAAACAGCAAGAAAAGGGTGTTTGTGTAAAGCTGATTGACCATCATGTAATACCACAAACTCAAGCCCTGAGGTCATGGAATATCCCAATACAGGCAAGGAGGTCTACATTTCTTTCACCTGTTTAAACCACCCTTTTCACTGACCAATTGTCATTATGCATCACTTTGTTGATAAAAGATTATAATTCTTCTTCACAATTATGTTCTATGTAAGACTAAATAAAACGTGCCCTCTATATTTGATTAACAGTTGTTTTGATTCAACTCTGTACCTCTTATTGGATTGTTTGGCCAAACGCAGGATAATCTCTACCACCTGAGCATGATGCTGCTCAGGCTTGTGAATATCTTCCATAGGAACAACTGTAGAACAGCCATGAAGCTCGATTTTGTTTCACAGCACTTGAAGAACTGCTTTTTTTTCATTAATTTTAAGCCATTTGAAATGTATTAATGAACAAATGTTTCCATATTTCTACCACACACTATATCATATATATTCATAATAACAAACTTAAATGATATATTTTAAATTGCTTCTGTTCTTCATGAGATTCAACCCATTCAGTTAATTTTATGATTTTTTTTTTAAAATTCAAACAATTCAAAAATTTTCTCTTCCATTTAACCCAAACTTTCAGAAATATTATCATGAAGGTCAGAATGGTGGAAAAATTAGGGTTTTACTTCATTCTACACAAACATGCAATGAGAGCATGATATAATGACAAGCCATACTGTTTTGAGGTAGCCTTTTTCTTTGGAGGAAGTATTTTACGTACTTGCAATGCAATCTAAATAAAAAGAAATGCGACAAAGGCTTTTTAATCACAGCAAACAAATACGTTTAGCTAAGCAAACACCTGAGGGGCTATGTATACAACCACACATTAAGCATTTAAAAGAATATTTGCGGTGAAAGCAAATCATTTTATTAAAAACCAATTCTACACTATGAGGGAATAAAGAGTTTGAAAGTACTATATTTTTTATTAAGGAACACTATAGGGCAATGGGCAATAAAAGTGGAGCTTGTCAACTTATCCTTGTTAAGGATACTCATTGCCTTAATTTCTAATGATGTAAAAGCCCAAGAATTAGTAGATCAATTTAATTGAATATTGTGTCTGCCTCATAAGAAAGACATGGTTTACTTTATTCAGTTGGATTATTAGCATTGTGATTTCAACTTGAACTGCAGTTGCCCAATTTTTTTTTTCAAGGTCCTTAAAATTTGTGAAGCAGGTCCCTATTTCAGTGACCACCCCATGTTCTCCTTATTTCATCTACCAGCCAGCAGAGGACAAGGCATGAACCAGGCCAAGTGGATACTAATGATTTTATTTCACAGTAATAAATATCACCCTCAAGGTGGCACCTGATTTATCACATGCCAATAAAATATTTATCATCACCTATCACATATCTTTAAACTAGGAAGTTATATTTACCTCCCTGACTACAGATAACAGATCAAACTATGCCACTTACTGAACCACACTGATATACTTTGTATGTATATTTTTTCAAGGATGTGAAAAAATGGTACAAGTAAAATAAAAAACTAATTTTTCTCCACAAATGTTTAATTTTCATCAAAAATACCTTTGGTGCATTGTCCCAAATTAAACATGCAACACATTATCATCCTTTTTATATTATTCTACATTTATTTTAATCTTTATTTTCCCTTCAATTTTACCTACAATGAGAAATAATATATTTCAACCTTTGAATGAATTTATTCTGCCTTTTGTATTATTTTACTGCAAGATCATGCAATGTTGTGTTGTCACACATAGGCCCATGTTGTTTACCCCTTTATTCTTTGAGATAATGCTCATAACCCACCTGAGGTATAAGAAATCCCTTCAGCTCCATAGCGTCCATTCCAGTAAGAGTCTGCAGTCCAGAATGCGTGTATGAGACCTCCATTAATCAGCCATAGGGTACACGCCAGTGCCACTGAGTAAACCTTCCTATATTGACTTCCCATTGTTTATCTTCTACTTGGCTGTCCCTGCTACATTGCCATCAATTTGCCTGAAATGCCATCATTAATTAGGCTGATCTGATAATCTGTAGTGCTCCTCTAACAGTGAGGTTGTCAACATCACCTCACAAAATACTGGTGCTATAGAGCTGCATGTGATTATCTTCAAATTTCTATAGGTTTCATTCAAAAAATTGAATAATACAGAATGACATTAGCATGACAGTGGTTTTCCACAAAACACACGTTATATGATCCAGTTGTTTGCTGGTAGATTTCCTTTAAGGTTTGGTTAGCAACGAACCTGAACATCTTTTTTCTCTTACCTGTTGACGTTGCTCACTGCCACTATGGCGTCTTTTTCACCTCTGATAATTCAAAATATCTCTTTTAACTGATAAATAAAATTTTTGTCACAAATTTGCAATAGGAAAGGGGAAATCATCATAAAGAGAAGCTCCTTTAGTACTTTTGGAAATAAGTGAAGTTTAAATGACAAATCAAAATTAAACCTCCCTACATGTACATAAGCACTTTTACTAAGGATCTAACTTACAGAAAGCAGAGGGCTTTCAACTATTTTCAGACTTACCTTACAGTCACAAAATTCAAGGACGGAATTTCAAAATCAAGGACTGTTGTATACCGATGTCTGTCATTATGCAAAAATCCAAATAATGAATGCTGTACAGGTACTGAAGTATATCTGTGTCACCATGTATATAAGGACATCAATCATATCTATTGAGTGAATCATGTAACTTTCTCACTTGGCTAGAGCTAATATTAATGTTTTTCAGTTTTTGAAATTTTTATCTAACCTTAAAAAGTAACCGAGATTATTTAACACAATTTAAGCTGGTGTAAAAATGATTCATTATTTGACCAAAACAAAAAGTGAGCTTGATCAATGCTGCTTTCTTTACTTGAAATTCTAAAATAAGTGAAGTAAAGCCAACAAAGATCTCCAATGGTCTCAGAAATTTGTCAGTGTTTTACCAATATCATTTTGAAAAATTTCACTCGAGAAGCAAACAAGCTTTATTTAAACATGATTTGTGCTCATTTCACTTTTTTTTCTCAATTAATAACAAAAATAAAATATGAAAATAATATTCCTCTAACTATAAATAAATTTATCAGCTGCTCTGTAACAAACTATTTTTGCACAAGTTACCCATAATTTTCAAAAGAATTATCAAGCAAAATTTTATACACCAACATTTTATAGCAAAATTCAATTTTCTAAATGAAATTATCAACTGCCTTTTTTTTCTTTTTTTTTCAATTTAATCATTTCTTCCAACCAAAACGATCAATTCTACTTACATGAATAACACACTGCAGGCTGTTATATGTGTAAATGTTCCATCTTCCAATAAATTATTCCAACATTTTCACAGTACTGAACAAGACTAAGTCTCCAAATTCCTCAGTTTTGATTTTTCACACCTGTTAATACCCTGTCATGAATAATATACAAAGAATACTTACAAGATTTGGTCCAAATTTTCCACACCATTAGATAACACAACCACTTACTCCATTTTGAAATTTTATGGTTCAATGTTGTGTGTGTGTCCCATCGTTTAAGTTTGCTTTGGCTGCAGCAATAGAACATCAGGATATCCATTTAGGGGCCCCTGCCCTAAGTAAACTGTAGGAACAATCTGTTATTCAGCACCAGGTAAACAATAAAAGGACCATGCATACTATTTGGGTAAGACAGCCCCAATCACGTACTTGTGAAAGAGCACAAGTGTTCCATCCAATCTGTAATTACTCATAGATTCAACTGAAATATCAGCGTAGTGCCCTCGTATATTTCAGTTTTTTTTTTAAAGTTATCAGTTTTAACCAGAACTGATTGTGTATACAGTTACCTGTCCAAACATTTAAAAACCTTAATGATTTTTATTATCAGGCAGTCCTTTCTTTTGTAGTACATGTATTTTAATCTACAAAATCACAAATGTTGAATTTATCAACAAAGTAAACAGCTCAATGACAAGCTAAAAGCTCATAATTGAATCTGTGAGTTTGATTGATAGCTTTTTCTTTCGTACAATATTCCTGCAAATGTGAACATTTAAAAAATGATATCATACTTTTATCTTGAATAATGAAGCAAAATCAAGAAAACATTTGCAGATGCTATATGCTGTTATTAAAAAAAATTTTTTTTAAGTTTTTCAGTATTAAACATTCTTGTCTTCTGATATAAATGTGTTCATTTTGCAACATCAGCATTAAAACAGAATGTGTTAGTTGTGAATTACATTACATGTACTTGTTGAGCCAAAAAATTTTGCACAAGAATATTGATAAAATGACACAGTATATGTGCCACCCAGAAAGCTTTCTTCTGGAGGTTTATAAAGACTTGAAGTGAACATAGAATTCCTACTTGCTCTTATAAGTACACATTTTTATATCGATTTTTTTTTTATTTTTTTCATTTTCAATGACTATGAAATGACATGATCTTAAAGATGACATTAAAATTTCACAAGATAATTCAATCATTTTGTTTGCTTTAGTATTTATTTTCATTAAATCATGAACAGTATATAATTGTTCCCTCATTTAAACTTCAGTAGAATCATCAATACATGAGAAAAACATAAATATTACCTGCATTTAAAACACCAGACACAAACTCGTCGCAAAATAATTATTTCAACTATCTGAACCTACCGGTACATGACTACTTTTCTGTGCATTAAATGACTCTAAGTACATAAGTGTGCTAATAATATTATTAATTCAATTCATTTCTGCACTCACAGGTACTCATTCTTATATCTGTACAATTTCTCAAAATTAAAAAGCTAACAATGATAATAATTTATGGTCCAAAATATTTGTCTTTGCAATTGAAAGTTTATTTCAATAATAAATTAATAAACCGCCCCCCCTTATACCTATCAAATAAATGAAAGCAAAACTTGAAATCCTCATGACTTAATTCTTCTATTCTAGTCTAACTACTAATTACATCTTTGCTTTCAACTCTTAGCCTGTCCATACAGTACAAAGAGTACAGTAACAAGCCTCATAAATGGGAATTGCTGTTTACTAACACTACCTGCAGATCTTTTGGCACTGAGGCCTTCAACAAACTCAACCCACAAATTAACCACCACAGTGATACCTAGCACTACCAATCTGGCAAGCTTTAGTATCGACCTCAAAATACTTTCAATATGACAGAAGATATAAAAAACAGCATGTTGGAGCTCATTTTTATGGAAACTTGCCAGCTGTTTAATTTGAAGTGCCAAAGGGGATATTCGGACAAAACAGAGACCTTTTGGAGACTATTCCTGACAAAACTTGAAATTGCACCCATCATAAGCTTAGGTCAGGCTGGAGAGCAAGTGGAGCAATTTTAAGGGAAAGGCAGAGGCGGCAGTTCTGGACCCAGCACAATCTGACCTGACATTGGCAATACCTGCCACAAATTGGCTATGCAGCTACCAGCCTAGAGGCATTTTCTGGCCAGACCAGATCTTACCAGGATATTGCAAGAATTGGCATTGCAGGTGGCTACTTGCACAAGGGAAACCAAAACTAGCATTTGACATGAAGAAAGTTGCTCCCGGGTTGCATGATGACAAAAGGAGACATTGATCTACTGGAGTTTGAAGAAGAAAATTTGAAAAAAGTTGTACGGTGAAAACTTGAAAATTTTGGATATTGGACATTCAGATAGTGCAGGTAACAGGTACAAGAAAGTCTACCAGGAGTAAGGTATGATGATGTTTACTGGTAGGTGCAATAGTCTCTGTGTATTTCTTTGACACATATTTATTCAACATATTCGTAGGTAGGAATGGAATATGAAATGAAATGCCAAAACTGGCCATTTAACTTCCATTCATTGTATTCTTATATCCTGAATATTTTATAGTTTAATTGAATTAAATGCTTCTCATGGTTCGGCTGTTCTTTGTTTTCATTATGACAATTAAGCTGTCCTCATTTTCATTCTAGTGGGCACAACTCCACTTTCCCATCCACTAAACCCACCAGATGTTATGTTTATCAAGGATATGGTGGCATTGAAGTAAAAGAGGGATGAAGCCTTGCAGAGAGCTGAAAAGAATGTTCAGTCCAGCCTTTTATCATCCTCCTCTGTTGAAGATAATGATGAACTGTGCATCATGATGACTGGTATTTCTTGGGCTCATTTTTGTAAATCAGAATACCTGCAGTCTAGACTGCCCTTGAAAGAAGTGTTTTTAACATTGGTGAGGTTTAGGTACAATACCTCTTTTGATTTAATGGTGCATTTGACATGTTTGCCAAAATGGACAATCACTGACCATTTCTGGAAAACCATTGATGTTCTAAATGCAAACTTGGATTGGATGATACAACCTCAAAACAGAGAGAATACTTTTACTACGGTTCCGCCAGTGTTCAAAGGGAAATTTCCAAGATTGATATGTATAATTGACTGTTTTGAAATTTTCACAGAAGCTCCAAAACTCTGCTAGCAAGGGCTAGGTGCTACAGTCAGGAAGAATTTAAAAAGATTTCAGGAAGAATAATACTGGTTTGTTAAAGCCCAATTAAATGTGGATGTGTATGATTATTAAATGTACAGCCTCATATTACTTAACCTTTAAAAATGGCAATCACATTGTTGCCATATTTATTGTGCTGCGGGAAAACCCTGCATGCAACAAACATTGCTATTTAAGAGCTAGGCTCATCTTGACCCCCATCCTCTATCTGAGGGTATGTTCCCAACAGAAAAAACAATTCTCAACTCACTTTTTGGGCAAGTTATTAAAAGGAAATAGATTATTATTTACCACCAGAATGTGACTTTGGAAGTAGTGATAAATATCCGACAATGTATGAGAAACAAGGATAAAAGATGATAAGGATAAGAGCCCGAAGGTCAGATTTTTTGAAAATTTCGTCATACCCAGGAGTTGGAGAAACGTAATTATGAAAAATTTATTGGATTTACACAATTTAAAATATTAATTAATTTTTAAGTAACAAAGTTTTCAAGTATTTACCGTATCTATCAACTTCTACGACAGAGGGCTATAGATATGGTTGCCTTTGTGGTCACTGACCTAGAGGAAGAGGGACACTTATCTATAAGACTGAAATACATGATTCGTAAGCCGCAGTGGGTGAATTTGCAGATCATATGACCACAGACCAATGTCAGTCTTCAGAAAGCACAACACATGAGCCTCTTCCAGAAGACATCATGGACATGGCTCAGAATGACCAACCTAACTCAATCATTTCAGCTGTTACAAGTTTTTAAAGCCATTCTACAATATTTCATGTAGATTGAAAGAGTGGGCTTGTTGACTATTCTGATTAAGAAGCCATTGATATGAAAGTTAACGAAGCCATTGTCTTGGTTTGATACTAAAGAGGGATTCCCCATGTATCGTCAGAATTAATGTACCTGAGCATGCGACTAGTGAACATTAAATGATTGAAACTGGTTATTGTTGTCAGCGTTTGATTTCCTCATAGCGACTTACAGGTAAATATTTTGACCATGAATCTGGAAGTTAGTATTCACTCGTTACCCAACCTAAAAGTTTACAACAGTGTCAGTATTTCTAGCCTGCTTCTAAATTTGATTTTTAGCTAAATTTCACGCAGTTCCGAACAGCCCGTAATAATAAGCGAATACGTGGAGGCAGCATTATTATGTACGTACTTTGTAGTTTTTGATGTATTTGTTTCTATGTAAATCCTTAATTATATTATTTGTATTAAGTTGAAATGTTCATATTTATGTCTATCCTATGACTTTCATTTGTTATCAGTTTTTCCTTTCATTTGTAATTTTAGTTCACTGTTGTAGTCTAGATACGCGAGTAGTATGAAGTCAGGCTGACAGTTACCATCGACGTAAGGAGCGACGTGAGGAGTTTGTTTGTTTGTTTGTCTGATTGTTTGTTTATTTGTCTGTCTGTTTGTTTGTTTATTTGTCTGTCTCTCTGTCTGTTTGCTTGTTTATCTGTCTGTCTGTCTCTTTGTTTGTTTGTTTGTTTGTCTGTCTGTCTGTCTGTCTATCTGTCTGTTTGTCTGGCCTTACCAGAGGGTATTTGTAAGGTTTCTGACTGGTACAGGAGGTACTTGTGCAGTTGTAACCGACTTGTGAGGTTTTCCCACAAGTGCCCATAGTTAAAAAGTCATATCTCCCCCTAAAAGCCTCACAAAATTCGTTTTTTTAATTCCAACCTCACAAGATTTTCGGACAGTGCTGTCTGTCCGTTTTCAAAAGTCCCGTGAAAATGGCAAGATTCAAGTACTTCCTTTTCTGTTAAAAAATTGTGAGGTTTCGCGCCTCAGAAACAAGGCGAGCTGTGAATGGTCGATTAGCGGTCACACCAACCAATCGCAGCTCACTTATCAGACAAGCAGAGGCTCATTTGCGCATGCGTGGTAAATAAATGCCATATATGGTCGCGATACACCGGCAAACATATTGAACTGGGGACTGCGCAGGCGCCGTCCGATTGCCACCTGTTGCTAAAAACCGAGAAGTGACGACGAGCAGACGATTTACAGTAAGGTGAGTCCAATGGATATCATTTAGCCCCATAAATAAGATGTTTTACACTTATGTTTCAATAAGATTTTTATCAAGTATTTCTATAGATAATTACATATTAGATCTAGTTATATAATAACGGATAAGCCTTGTTTGAATGCGATATGTCGGCGAGAAAAATGATATTACAATCGATCTCGGAACACGTGGTTTTGTTTATGCGTAGTTACTGCATTTCTGTGTTTATTTCATCCGAAAGAATAATATCGTTAGGTAATATCTGCATCCATGCATTTTAGGATTCCGACTTGGGAGGTTTTTACTGTACAGTAGTAAATGAGCGTTCATAAATCAGCTGTCAAAGGAATTTTCATCGACCTAGTTTTGTCCTCAAAACTAATAACAATTTATTTGGTCGGTTAACAATGCTGACTTCAACTTGTTTAAATTAAGGTGCTGACATAGGGCTTGTAGTTTTCCCGTTATATATATATATAAAGGGCTTTTTTCTTTAACAAACTAGGGCGTTTATAAGGTCCCTTCCTCCTCATAAGATAAGTTAGATTTCCCCCATTTAACAAAAATTTTCTCATCCTTGATGAATTCCAACATTCTGTCTTAATTATTTGGTAGATGTTACTTGATCTGTGTGTTAAAGCAAGTTCCCATAGCTTGAGAATACTGTAATATATTGATATTATATGATAATATTAATGTTTCTTGCTTTTATTTGATTTTCATTACTGTTCCAGTTAACTTTTTAAAACAAAGGAAATTCCCCTTTTTACAAATTGTCGTAAATATGTTCCTCTCTGATAGGTAAAAGGTCCCTTTATGAAAAAAGACCTGGAATATTTCCAGGGATATTCCTGGGCCACGCGATTGTGCCAAATGCGCGACCCTTTTCTGAAAGGCGCAAGTAAATTTTAATCTGCGTCATAGTGGCGCGTACAAATAGCAAACACTTTTCTCCCCCCCAAAAAAACGGCATAAATTGAGAATTTCTGACGTGTAACGTCAGCATGTCAGTCACAATGTCCGAACTATTAGATAAGAGAGCATTTAAAATACAAAGTCCTGGCCCAGTTGCCAGTGCTTTTTGCCACTTCATGACAAGCTTCAGTGCGAAAAAAGTAGGTCATGAATTGATACTTAGTTAAAAAGTAGGTCATGAATTGATACTTAGTTAAAATTACCTTTGTCCTAATGAGCATTTTCTGGCCACCTTGAGAAATTCTGGGGTTCATACATTGTTTGTACATCTTTTTATGAGTTTAAAGCAAATGAATAGTCTACTGGAACTTTATTGTTTTGATCTCAAAAAGAATATCCTCGCTTGGAGTCTAAATCAGATTCTCCCAATCAAAGGTATTATACAGTTTTTAAAAAAAATGACACCGATGTGTATTCCCCACTACTACACGTTTGGTCTAGCCACTGCTGAACCAGTTCAGACCAAAAGCCATACAGTTGAGGGTGAGCACTTGTCGACAGTGCAGACACAGTGGCGCCGTTCTGTCTCCCTAGTGCAGAGCAGATACTTGTAGTTGGCCAAGGCAGATATCGTTTTGTAAATAATCACAAATTCATTAATGGGTATGCTAACTTATTCTTGTAATTTTATGTAGTTGCTTGCTAGATTTTATGTAAGTAAAGGCCCATATTTATTTAAGAGAAATGCAAGTATTTTGAAGAGAAAATTGTTTCAGACAGATTTCTAGCCTGTATCTTGGGGGGGGGGGGGGGGGGGACCGCCCCTTTTGCTGGGAAAAGGTTCACTTTGGGTAAAATTTGATCTAGGTACATGAGGTTTTTATGGAAAAAGGTCCATTAAAAATGGGAATTGTCAATCTTTTACATGCAGTGCAATTATTCAGCATAGTGCAATTATTAATTCTGAAAGATTTTCCATTATTAAGTTCATTTTTTAGGACAGTACAATTGTTAATTATGGAAGATTTTCCACACACTACAATTATTTAGGACTTTATAGTAGTAGCATCAAGCCTTTTTTCATTGTTTTTAATCATATAAAAATATTAAAATATAATAAATTTTCTCTAAACAATTCACAGCACACATTTTTTTAAAAATGGCCCACTTTTTTTGACAAAGTGACCACTTTTTTTGACCAAGATAGAAACCTCATAAATATACAGACAGCAACCTTAGAAGTATATGTCTGTTCGAATAAAAGTTTGGTAATGAAACTGAAAAGATTGATCCCCAGCCACATATAAAGCCTTACAATTGTTAGGATAGAAACCTCATAAATATACAGACAGCAACCTCAGAAGTATATGTCTGTTCCAATGAAAGTTTGTTAATGAAATTGAAATGATTGATCTCCAGCCACATATAAAGCCTTACAATTGTTAGGATAGAAACCTCATAAATATACAGACAGCAACCTTAGAAATATATGTCTGTTCCAATGAAAGTTTGGTAATGAAATTGAAAAGATTGATCTCCAGCCACATATAAAGCCTTACAATTGTTAGGATAGAAACCTCATAAATATACAGACAGCAACCTCAGAAGTATATGTCTGTTCCAATGAAAGTTTGGTAATGAAATTGAAAAGATTGATCTCCAGCCACATATAAAGCCTTACAATTGTTAGGATAGAAACCTCATAAATATACAGACAGCAACCTCAGAAGTATATGTCTGTTCCAATGAAAGTTTGGTAATGAAATTGAAAAGATTGATCTCCAGCCACATATAAAGCCTTACAATTGTTAGGATAGAAACCTCATAAATATACAGACAGCAACCTCAGAAGTATATGTCTGTTCCAATGAAAGTTTGGTAATGAAATTGAAAAGATTGATCTCCAGCCACATATAAAGCCTTACAATTGTTAGGATAGAAACCTCATAAATATACAGACAGCAACCTCAGAAGTATATGTCTGTTCCAATGAAAGTTTGATAATGAAATTGAAATGATTGATCTCCAGCCACATATAAAGCCTTACAATTGTTAGGATAGAAACCTCATAAATATACAGACAGCAACCTTAGAAATATATGTCTGTTCCAATGAAAGTTTGATAATGAAATTGAAAAGATTGATCTCCAGCCACATATAAAGCCTTACAATTGTTAGGATAGAAACCTCATAAATATACAGACAGCAACCTCAGAAGTATATGTCTGTTCCAATGAAAGTTTGATAATGAAATTGAAATGATTGATCTCCAGCCACATATAAAGCCTTACAATTGTTAGGATAGAAACCTCATAAATATACAGACAGCAACCTTAGAAATATATGTCTGTTCCAATGAAAGTTTGATAATGAAATTGAAAAGATTGATCTCCAGCCACATATAAAGCCTTACAATTGTTAGGATAAAAACCTCATAAATATACAGACAGCAACCTCAGAAGTATATGTCTGTTCGATTAAAACTTTCATTCGTAAAGAGATTATCCTGGACCTTGAAGTATACAAAAATCACCAAATATTATTTTAATTCATATGTACATTAACAGTTCTTGTGATATCAATTCAGCGCCAGGGTTCGTTTTTGATGGTGGATGAGATCAATGACTTCACATTTGACTCAAAGCACCAAGGCTAGAAAACCATTGTCACCTGTCTTCAGTCACTTGTGCTAAGCCCTACCCCATTTCTTTTCCAGATGCCGAAAAACAAGGTATTTTGGGCGAGCGTGCCTACCCTACCCAAAACCATAAAATGGCCGGTCTTCAGGATGGCAGATGGCACATTTTATGTGAAATCAGACAACATGACGTAAGTAAATACCATTTATTACTGAAATAAATTGGAAACAAAGAGCCTAAATAGTTGTGATCTGAGACCTTTTGAAAGTACCATTATCATATGAATTTGTCTAATTATTAGTTGATTGTATTGTTTAGGTAAATGATAAAGTTTTAAATTATTTTGGATGGTTTTTTGTACAGCATACAACCAAGGGAAGTGGAGGATTTTGAGGCAAAATTTGATCATTATGTGTCATTGGGTAGAAGTATGTACTTGTTAATTTTAAGAGTTATTGTTGATTTTTCCCAAATTTTGAAGTTAGGCCAAGATTATTTGCTTCCTAAAGTACACCTTGTATAAATGATTATTGATAATTACTATAAAATCAATTCAAATATAATGGAGAATATGAAGGGAAGCAAATGTTCTGAGACCTAGCCTTTTATGTTTTTGTAGTTGAATTTCTGAGTGAATTGTTACTTGTTGCAAATTTTGCTGTTAGACAAAGATAGCTTGCTTCCTATAGTACCACATGCATAGAAATATAAAATCTTTCCTTTGAAATAAAATTGACCCCATTTACAGTGAAAGCAGAAAAAAATTTGGAGGACTCCCCTGGGTTTAAGAATAATCAATCCAAATAAAATGAGAAATATAAAGGGAAGCAAATGTTCTTAGTCATGGTCTTATTCTGTTTGTTGTTGCTGCCTAATTTCAGAGTTATTGTTGATTTTTAAAGTTTCAGGTTCTTGTATTGCTGTTAGCAAAAAAAAAAAAAAGAAAGAAATTACCATTTATTCATAGGTGCACCCCCTTATCGGGTATACCCCTCCATCCTACTCTTTATAAACATCAGAATTTGCCCTGCTTGATTTTACTAAAGTTACACAATTTGTAAGTGGTGTTGTGGTATAGAAACAATTGTATACATCTATTCTAGTGAACACTGGTGAATAGCCCAGCAACAATTCATGCATATTTTTTGTTCTTTTTTTTTTAGAAAAATGGAAAAAGAAGCCCTCAACACTGAAGGCCTTCGAGGCAGATGTTCAGGATGCCTTGCAGCAAAGCGAGCAAGACCACAGCTTCATTGCACCACCTCCTTCCCCTGACACCATGAGCGATGACGTAGGGCAAAATGGAAACGCAGGGCAGAACATAGATGTTGACATGCAGACAGAGAACGAACACTCCATCAGACATGATGCCACACAGATCAGCAAGCAAGGCTGCAGCCTCATTACACCACCCCATGGTGTCTTGGGGAACAGAGATGATGACAGCTTGCAGACAGAAAATGAACAGCCCACCAGCATCGGACATGGCACCACACAGCAGAGCGACCAGAACCGCAGCCTCATTACACAACCCCCTCCCCAAGATGGCATGAGCAGGGACGCAGGGCAGAAAGGAGATGATGTCAGCATGCAGACAGAGAATGAACACCCCACCAACATCAGACATGGCACCGCACAGCAGAGCGACCAAAACCACATTCTCATTACACCGTCCCCTCCCCAAGATGTCCTGAGCAGTGATACAGAGCAAAAAGGAGATGATGTCAACATGCAGACAGAGAACGAACACCCCACTCCCTCCCAAATCATTGACATAAGCTTTACGGACAGTGATAGTGATAGTGATGGAGATCCTGATTTTGATCCTGAAAAGGAGTCAGCTGATAGTGATGATAATGATGAAATTCCAGAGAAAAAGATGAAATACAGTGGAAATTCCAGGAAATCCTGTGATCTCCCTGACGAGTTCAGTTCTCAGGAGCCAGCTGATATTGAATTTGATGAAAGTAAAATCCCAGAGAAGTTTTTCGCTAGTGACATAGTGGGTATCTATGTAGTACCTGTTATAAAAGACATTACCTCCAAGAAGGGTGATGTAAAGAAAAATGAACGCGTTTACAACAAGTTGAATGTGTGTCCTTACTGTTACAAAGTCTTTGTTAACTTTGAACAACACCTACATTTACATGCTGATGAAGAAGAAATTCAAGAAATACTAAAACTTCCGTCTAGATCAACAGAAAGATCCAAAAAGATTGACATCATTCGTTACCGTGGCAACCACAAACACAACCTAAAAACGATCAAAAAAGAAAATGGAATGTTCATACCAGGCAGGAGGCCGTCCTCTGGTGAAGGTAAGGAATGGAGTGTCAAGGACTACGGTCCTTGTCCACACTGCAAGGTATGGATGAGAAAGCAACTTCTCTACAGGCATCGTAAAACCTGTGTGTGTCACAATTCTGATAACCCTAAGGAATCGACTTCAGAGGTACTACTCCAGTCTGATATTCTTGCTGGTAGGATAGATCTTAAAGCGTCGGTTAACCTAGTGAACGAAGTATATACAATTTTGAAGAATGATGAGATCGCAAGAGTTGCTAAAACGGACCCCCTAATTGTTCAGATGGAGAATGGTTGCTTGGACCGCAACATAGGAAACAAAGCAATGAGGCGGTACTACGCCAGTTCGGTAATGAGGTTGCTTGCTAGACTCCTCATTGAACTGAGAAAACTGCAAGAAACTGATGAGCTGCAGAAAAATCTATCCTTCTTTGATGCTATACACCCATTGCAGTACAAGAACATTGTTACAGCCGCCTTCGAAGTGTGTGGAAATGTGGAAGATTGTGATGATGATGAAGAGGACTTACAGGCTCCAAGCAACGCAATTAAATTATCTTATGATATAATCAAAATGTGTCATGCCAAGATATCAATAGCCATTGATGATGACGACAAGGAACGAGGAGAAAAAAACAGAAAAGTTACCAAGAGATTTATGGATAAGTTTAGGGATAAGTGGTGTATAGACGTGAAGAAACGGGCACGACATGTCCTTAGGGAGAGAAGGATGAATACGAAGATTGAACTACCTATACCAGAGGACATAGTGAAGGTCGCCGAATATCTGAAGGGTGAACTCAGTTCAGAAAACCTCAAAGTACCACAGACTCATGATGATTTCCGGGAGTTACAACTTCTCGTCCTGGCAAGACTCATAAGTTACAACAGACGTCGACCAGGGGAAGTTCAAACACTTAGGTAAGGCCTGTTTTAAGAATGTGGTTGTTGCTCTCATTTTCCGGTTAACTTCTGTCTGTGATGTTATTCTTTTTTAGTGTATCATTATCATTCATTTTGAGCTATTATTTGGAATTCCATTTTCTTATTTCACAGGATGAAGCAGTACACTAACCTGACGAAGGGGCTTGAAGGAACACACGAAACCCTCAAAGAACATTTAAATGAAGTCGAACTGAAATTGGTGACATCCCAAGAAGTGGTGGAAATTAGAGGAAAAGTAAGAGGTCTTGCTTATTCATATTTTTTGGAATCATTTTCAATAGATATTGATTTAGTTCTTTGAGGTTTGTAGCACTTAATATCTTTATCTTATGGAAATAAATCTGTCTACATATTCATCTTCCTCATATTTCTTTATAGAAAGACCGAAAAGTACCCCTCATTATCCCTCGGGACTGCATCAAACCATTGGGATATATCGCAAACGAACAGCTCAGAAAGAAGTTCCATGTGGAGAGCATGTTTGTCTTTTCGAGCAACATTAGTGAGTAGATCTACTCTGTATTACCAGCAGCTCTTAAATGAATAGATTCCAACTACCTGATTGAAGTATTTGTCTTTTTAAGATAAATTATTGTAGTAAAATTGAACAGACATATACTTTTGAGGTTGCTGTCTGTGAATTTATTGTTTTTTATCCTAACACTTAGTCCTATCAGTATTATCTTGTTCTATGTCTAGAAACTAATGTTTTGAGAAAATTGAATTTAAAAATTCAATAATCTCATTTTTTATCAATTTTTGTTTTTACATTTTTAAAATATATTTAAGAGTTTTAAATGTCTAAAAACTATTTTCCTTTTTGTGTATATTTGAAAATGTTTAGATTGGGAGTAATTCTACTTGATATATCACCATATGCAAATTGAATAATGTTCTATGTCTAATTGACCATATTGTTTTCCCATTTTCTCATGACACTCATTTTCCTCAAATGACCAGTTTAAAGACATAGATAAAGATAATACTGAGGGAACAATATTTTGATGAGATTGATCAAATAATTTATATAACAAAATACAACTCTATAATGAGGACTTAGGCTTCGTTCACATGCAATGTCTATNAAGGTATCATTATCATTCATTTTGAGCTATTATTTGGAATTCCATTTTCTTATTTCACAGGATGAAGCAGTACACTAACCGGACGAAGGGGCTTGAAGGAACACACGAAACCCTCAAAGAACATTTAAATGAAGTCGAACTGAAATTGGTGACATCCCAAGAAGTGGTGGAAATTAGAGGAAAAGTAAGAGGTCTTGCTTATTCGTATTTTTTGGAATCATTTTCAATAGATATTGATTTAGTTCTTTGAGGTTTGTAGCACTAAATATCTTTATCTTATGGAAATAAATCTGTCTACATATTCATCTTCCTCATATTTCTTTATAGAAAGACCGAAAAGTACCCCTCATTATCCCTCGGGACTGCATCAAACCATTGGGATATATTGCAAACAAACAGCTCAGAAATAAGTTCCATGTGGAGAGCATGTTTGTCTTTTCGAGCAACAGTAGTGAGTAGATCTACTCTGTATTACCAGCAGCTCTTAAATGAATAGACTCCAACTACCTGATTGAAGTATTTGTCTTTTTAAGATAAATTATTGTAGTAAAATTGAACAGACATATTCTTTTGAGGTTGCTGTCTGTGAATTTATTGTTTTTTATCCTAACACTTAGTCCTATCAGTATTATCTTGTTCTATGTCTAGAAACTAATGTTTTGAGAAAATTGAATTTAAAAATTCAATAATCTCATTTTTTATCAATTTTTGTTTTTACATTTTTAAAATATATTTAAGAGTTTTAAATGTCTAAAAACTATTTTCCTTTTTGTGTATATTTGAAAATGTTTAGATTGGGAGTAATTCTACTTGATATATCACCATATGCAAATTGAATAATGTTCTATGTCTAATTGACCATATTGTTTTCCCATTTTCTCATGACACTCATTTTCCTCAAATAACCAGTTTAAAGACATAGATAAAGATAATACTGAGGGAACAATATTTTGATGAGGTTGATCAAATAATTTATATAACAAAATACAACTCTATAATGAGGACTTAGACCATTATCAAATTGAAAAAGGCATTCACTTCTATTTAGAACAAATAAGAAAAAAATATTGTTTATGTGTGGGAAACCATACCAGCTTTAATGGTCTAATTAAGTTTAGATAGAACATTTTCCTATTCCACACATCAAAAACTCAATAAGTTTGGAGGATGTAGTTAGAACAAGATAATACTGAGGGGATGACTTGCCAAGCTTTATATTTATGTGACAAGACTGTTTCATGATACGGGTTAAATCTTCTATCTTGTAGATATCATGTTAACCAGGTAAAATGGTCTTATTTTCTTTCTTTTTTTTTTTCTTTTCATAGACGGCTCAATACTTCGAGGGTATTATGCACTTAAGCACACAGTAACGGCTGCTGGAAACCTTGAGAGACCAGAGTTGATCGTTGCTACAAGATTGCGGAAGTACATGGCTTGCATTACTCAAGTAAGTTACTTCAAAGTCACGCATCATTAATTATTTCAGGGGAATCTTGAATCTCAATGAATATGGTTTAAGAATGCAGTTTTGGATTTCTTTTATTTAGAAAATGGAATATCAATATTTTTCAGGTCCTGTCTCTGGATAAGAATGACATGGTACATGTACTAAATCACATGGGCCATACATGGGACGTACACCGTGATTTCTACCGCCAGTATAGTAGTGTTATTGAGCGGTTAGATGTTAGTAAGCTTCTGCTTCTCCAGGACACAAACCAGGTTGGAGATTACCGGAAGCAAGGGATGAACTCCATAGACATCGAGAAGTTAAACAAGGCAGGTTTTGCAGGTAAAACACAAATAGAATATATTTCTATTTACTTATGTATCAGATTATTGCTGCAATGTTATCTATGATACAGTTGCATTTCATATTTTTGTAATTCATTTAAATCATAACATGATGAAATAAGGCCTAAGAAAAAAAATTGTTTGTTTCCGGTTACCCGACTGACCCTATGAAAAAGTACCCGACCCATAACATTTTGAAGCCACTAGCAAAAAAAAAGTTTTGGCTTCCGACCGACCCCATATATAGCCTCCTTTTCGGTAGCTTTTTTATTTTACTGCTACTTTATAATGAGAATTTTAAATAATCTTTGCTTCATCCTCCGACTACAATAGTATTTATTTCTCTCTTGACAAATATGTATGCACGTAAGTACTGACTGAATATTGCTTTTATATTTAATATAATGGTAAGTGAGAAATATATAAGCTGAAATAATTAGCTGGGAGTCACTCATGTGCAATATTGTAGAATTGTGTGTTTTTTAAATTGCGTTTAGGTGTTATATCTCTAGAATTACGAGTATCATTTAAGTTGTATTTATATACTTCAAGTTATTTACATGCTAACAAATTTATATATACCCCGCGAGCTTTGCTGTCCTTTCTGACAGCTCTTGTTTTAATAGTAACTATAATGGTATTTGAAATTCACTACGAAAGTTTGGCGGAAATTCAGTGTGTTACTAAGTAGATCTTGTCATTTGTCAAATTAATTCCTGTACAGTATTCAATGCAATGCCATATTGGAATATTCATCAATAATATTGGAGCTATAAAATATCACATAGAGTGTTAGTTTCTTGGCAGAGATAATATATTGTTTTATTTCATATATGTCAAATACCAGATAAGATACATAGGAACATTGAATAAAATAAAATAAAAAGTAGCCTACCCTGTGATTTGAGAGAGCAAAAAAATAAAATGAAATAAAATGTTATCCCTACCGACCTACCCTAATTTTTCTTTACCATGTAACAGGAAACAAACAACTTTTTTTCTTAGACCTAAATGAAAAAAAAAATTTACTATATAATTTGTGACTGCATAGCTTTATGTTTGTTTTATTTTATAGACATCGTTTCTGTGTCTGATGCCCCTGAGGAAGAGGTTAATGCTGACGAACCAGAGTTTATGCCTCACCCATATGATGAGGATGATGAACTTGCTACACCTGTTTTTGACTTTGAAGGTAGGTTTTGTTTGTGATAATAGGGAACAGAAGCTGTAATAAATAGGAAGGGAATAAGCCAAGAGGTTGATTCATAAGACCAAATTTAGCTTTTTTTTATATAGTTCATGTTAAGCTTCTATAATAGTAATGTTATGTACATATCAATGTGATATATTCACTAGTATCTCACATGGAATAGCCCCAACTAGTTCTCAGGTTCGAGAACTTTTTCCTTAAGAATGATAGAACCAGTTTGGACTTGGAATGTTAATTATCATTTTGTCTATTTTAGAAGATGGGGAGAGTAGAGGTGGGCGGAAGAAGCGCAAACCTGTGCAGAGGCATAACTGGAGAGAAGAAGAAGAGAATGAGTTGAGAAACCTCTTTCCTCAGAGTTTTAACCGCAAGAAGCTGCCAGGTCTGAAGGAAATCGCCACCAAAATCAGAGGAAGCGCTGTATTCAAAGACCTATACCCTGGCAAACTTACTGCCAGTGCAATTAAAAACAAAATAGATCGAATGTTACGTTGAAAATTGTTTCACCTTGTTCAGTTATCAGATATGAATGAATTACGATTGCATAAAGTATAATTAGACCGGGAACCAGATAAGTTTTATTTAGACTTATGTACCGCACACTTTAGTGTTAAGATGTTAAGAGCATTTGTCTAAGACTAAAAACGTCTTATTCTTAAGTTTTTATACTTGTGCGTTTACAAGTTAGGAATGGCATCAAAGTAACGCCATTGTCTATTTCATTAACTACTGTATGTCCCGCTTTTTAAGTGTCACCACAGGAAACTACAACGGACCCTTGTAATTATGTAATTTAAGAAAATCACACCCTGTGCTTTCACCATGAAAAGAGGGCGCGTAAAAAGGCGATATTTTATGTATTTTTATACTTTTCCTGAAATGTCGCCTTTTTGTGTGCCTTCTTTTCCCAGTGAAATCACGGGGTGTGATTTTCTTAAATTACATAATTATAAGGGTTCACTGTAGTTTCACCTGATGAAACTTAAGCAATACATATTATTTTTAATGAAATACACAATGTGTCCTGCATTTTTTTTTTTTTTGAGAAAATTTTTGATAATTCAATTTATATGATTAAAAGTGGGCGTGGCCTAATTAGCATAATTTATGCTCAAAATTCCATTAATTTTGACAGTTTTTCAAAATTTTCATATGTGCCTTATATGATGTTTACAGTCATTCCCATAAAAATGTGCATTAAATTGGAAATTTTAATTAAAAATATTTGTCAAAGGGGGCATCTATGTTGTCCTACACTTTAGTCTGGTAACTTTATAAAGAAATGGTTTAATCATTGATCTGAATTATAATGTGATTTACTACCTTGGTACAATCTGAATTAATGTTTTGAAATATATATTGTTAGTATTATTGTTATTATTGTTATTGTTGTTGTTATTGTTATTATTGTTATTGTTAATTGTTAATAATTGTTAATTATTGTTAATTGTTAATAATTGTTATTGTTAATTGTTATTGTTCACAATATTGTTATTGTTATTATTATTATTGTTATTATTGATAGTATGAGATTCAAATTAGTATGGTCACTTCTTAGTGAAATAAATGAAGTGTCAATTGCAAAATGGGTTTGTTGACTTTGAATCACTTTCAAGAAATTGTTTCCTTTTAGCATTTCACAATGATTCATTCTATTGATGTTTTAAAGTTCATGGTAGCATAGTGACTTTTTTTATTAAAATGGTATTATTATTATTATTATTGTGAAATGTGTAAAAATGGATTTGTTTGCTTTGAATCACTGTATGGAGATTATATTTTTTCTGCATTTCCCAGTGATTAATTTTGTTTGTTTTTAAAGTTCGTGGTAGCGTGGTTACTTATTAATATAATAGTTACAATTTAAACCTGCATATTTTTGCACTACTCTCATTATTGAAACACATAATTGCTACATTTCTCTCATCCAATTTATTTGCCGCTCATTAATTTTGCATATAAGGTAGTGTATATTAAGTGGAATGTAGAAACACCACAACTACTCTCTGGTAATGCCACAAGTTAGACAAGACAATAATAATGATAATATAGACTTTATTTCAAGAGAGTGATTCAGTTAAGTAAATTTTCCATCTAAGCAGTTTATCCAAGCAGGTAAGCCTGCATAAGTTAATAACCTGAGAAGTCTTTTCCCACAAGTGGCCTCCCATGAGGAATGTCCATACAAGCCCACAAAAACGGTCTCTCCCACAAGTACCTCCCATTAGGAGTATCCATTTGTAGCCCCACAAGTTGGATAGCTTCCCATAAGTGTGGTTGGTACTAACAAGAACCTCACAATGAAAAACGGACCTAAAAACCTCACAATTGGCACTGGAGCAGTATGTCTGTTTGTCTGTCTGTCTGTCTGTCCGTGTGAAATCAATGTCACAGTTTCCAGTCCTGAAACTCTGCTGTTACATGTACATCAGCTCAAGTACATCATCACCCTTAGATATTTTTAATGAGACAGCATTATCTCATACCATGACAGCTAGAAAATATTTATTTTGGCATTATCTGAGCAGATTCTCACATACTGAACTCTCTTAAAAATGCTTTTCCTCCAAACAAAAATATCTTGGCCACTGCTGAAGAAAAATCATGTCAGTAAGAATTTGATGAATGTGCTACATATTTGATTTTGTAATTGACTTCTACAGAATGTTTTCAGAAATGTCCATGGTCTTACTCCCAGAGATTGTATTACTACAGAAGCTGTCAGGAAAGCCTTGGAAACCTCCAAACCCGAGAAAACTGTACCGTCTTCACCACAGGTAGATTGTTTGTAGGAATTTATTTCAGTAATTTAGGTCTACGGGCTGTATCGCATTCTGTAATTTATGAATCTAGTAATGTATATAGATCAAAAGTGTTCTTTTGATACAGTCTAAATGTGCTTTTATTAAAGGCTTATGATTTTAATACTCACAGGTGTTTTGATGTCATTTGACACCTTAGTCTGCGCTGATGTCTAGAGATGATGTTAATGACCATGTAATATATCCGGGAATATTTTTTAAAAACTCTTGAAGTAAAACCATAATGTAGGACACATATATCCCTTCACCTGACATAAAAACAACTAAAACTTCCATGAATGGCAAAAAATAAATTCATGTGCAGTCATATTTGCGTTAAAAACAATAAAATGAAACAAGGATTGCTCAACAGCAATTTATTGAAGATGACAAAACGGCAAAAGATCACGTGTTGAGACCATCAGTACTGTAGGACCTCCTGGGTTTTTGCAGGTCATGTCGCAGGTGCCCCGTTACAACCGTCTAGTACTGCTCCCTACTGGGCTAACGAGAGATCAGAAGAGACAGCTGGAGAAGTGCGCCAAGCTTCTGAATGCAGGTCTTGCCACAGACTTCAGTCTTGAAGGTGAGAGTTAATGATGTATTCTGAACAGGTATATCTCACTGAGACTCTCAGAACTTGGTCTTCAGCTGCACATCCTCCTTAATTGTATTTTTTATTTAAAGAAGAATTCTAAAAAATATATATAATTAAGTACCTTAACCTTACATAAACAATAGCAGTATCTACCTAATTGTTGCTTATTCAGATATTTATTCTTTGTTGTAATAATATAAGAGTGTGGTATTTTAGTGACCCATGTGGTGACAACAGTGAATGCTGAAGGCATGTGTCCCAGAACTATGAAATATTTACAGGCAGTGCTCACTGGAAAGTGGGTGGTGAACTTTGAGTGTGAGTCAGTCTCTCTCTCTCTCTCTCTCTCTCTCTCTCTCTCTCTCTCTCTCTCTCTCTCTCACACACACATATCTCATTATTACCAACATATTTCCCATAACAAAGTATTTTCCTACCTGTAACATTATATATTTCCTATTACAGGGGTTTCCCTAAATCTTAACTATATTATTTATTTATTTATTTATTTATTTATTTATTTTTCCTTTTTTTTTTTTTTGGGGGGGGGGTATTAAAATTGTTTACAGGGAGTTTCCTGTGTGTAGGACATTTTTATTTAATACAACAGGGGTTCTCATGTATTGTGGACATTATATATTGCGTGTTATTAATTTACAAGTATTTATATTAATCTGGAACATAATATATACTTATAATATATAATTGGGTGTCCTTATTTCTTAAACACTTTTTTTTTTTGCTGTAACAGGGGTTTCTCTGTGTCTGGAGTACAAACACCATGTGTGTGAGGAAGCCTTTGAAGTACCAGGGAGCAGCACCAACCCTGACTCCCAGGCTCCAAGGCTGAGCAGGTTAAATGCAGAAAGACAGGTAAATCTCACGCAGACTCTCAGGGTGCTCGTAATTTTTTTAGCAGAATAAGATTCTTAGCTTAGCTTCTAAAAATAACTAGTCTATTTTAAGTGTGGTTATTCACAGCAAAAGTTAAGGTAAGTTTCATGTAAATGACGATTGTTTAACTATCATTGAATATACATGTCAGGCCCATAGCCAGCAATTTCAAAAGGGGGGGTTCTTTTTCTGAAAAAGTGGACCTTTTCCTATAAAAACTTCTTGTACCTAGATCAAATTTTACCCAGAGTGGACCCCCCCCCTCCCCCCAGGCTACTGGCCTGCATGTAGCCATCATAAAACTATAATGATTAAACCATAGGAAAAGACATAGTAGAAAGAATATTGTGTTCAAGTCTGATTCATAGAACAAGAAAAATTGGGGGAAAAAAGGAGGAAAGAAAATATACAATTTCATGTAATTTTACTTATCTTTTTCAGCTTCCTGGCTTATTCAATGGCTGCCATTTCTTCTTCCATGGCACATTCACCTATCCCAGTCCCTCCAAGGATGACCTTGTCCAGTTGGTCAAATACGGTGGGGGTGTTGTCTTGGCCAGAGAGCCCAAACTAGACACCCTGGACAACCTGGACAATACTGTCCCTTACCACGCCAAACTGGACACTGACCTGGCCAACTGCGGTCACTACATTGTCCAGGATAAGGTAGCAGAGGATGCTGGGAAGAGTTCCGAGGGTAGCAGCTCACGGCTGCGTAGAGTCAGTGCTGCCTGGGTGATGGATTGCGCAGCGCGTTTCTGCTTGTTGGACACAGAGGGATAAAGCTAGGGTGGAAATGACACAAGTACTTCAGAGGGAAAGTTGGTCTTGATTTTTACGCAAAACTTTGCTCTACTTACATTTTGAGAAATCCACAGCTTATGATAGCCCACTAGAATAGAAAAACAGATAGTCTATAGAAATTAAAGCCTTCTGGATTTATTTGGAAATCCTGGTGTTTGGGTGTTAGATTTAGGGTGCATTCCCATAGATTTTAGAACGATCTATCCCCGTGGGGAGTCTCACTAGATTACTGTCAGATAATCCAGCTTAAATGTCCGTCTCGCCTACTACAAGCTGTGAGGGGGTAATTAACTTTCGTGCCCACTCGGCTGACAGCTATTTAGCATGAACCCCCAGGGAGTTAGGTCAATCAAGTTGGATTGATCTGATCTCTGGAAATGGGGTCTTATTCCCCCAGGAACCTCATATAGAGTTGTGTGCCCTATGGGCTTGCAGTTATGATAATTTTTTTTTTTTTTAAGGGAGTTTATCTCTGGATCTTAAATACAAGTCATTTCTTTTTTGTTACAGAACAAACAAATATTTCATTTCGTTTGACTGCTCCAGTTTATCTTGGTTCAAAGTAGACTAATTTTTCTTTTAAGTTAAGACCAGAGTTGAATCTAGAGTTATTTGGTGTAATACATATATGTCCCTTGAACTTGTCGTAAAGACAGATTACCAGAAATTTCATTTATCCTAAGTCATTTTATTCTTTTATAGAAACTTAGTTCTATGTAGAAATAAGCACAAGTAGCAGAGAACTTGTAGAAAGTTCTCTTATTCATAGTCCAAATTCTGTTTTATTCTGCATCAGCTTAAGGTGCGATCATACTAGGTAGTTCAAACTAAGTGCATGGGGACTCTCGCTGAATGCAATCAGATTGAAAGATTAACACGCCTCCTCCTGGCATTGAGTTGCATACAGAAAAGAAACGAGTACGATGGAAACAGATGTGGCTTATCTGATTGCATTCAGCAAGAGTCCCCACAGATTTAGTTTGAACTGCCTTGTACGATAGTTTCATTGTGAACCTGAATTGGTGTTTTTTTTTTTTTTACGATAAAGCAATCAAGACAAGTATTTTGTTTTAATTAAGATATTATTTTTAGTTAAAGGTAACCTGAAAATGCTATAATCTAGCAGATGATTGTAAAGCACAAAAATTCACTATTAAACTATACAACTGATGAAAAATTATATGATTCCTGCAGTTACTCATTCCTTTAATGCATCTATCGGTGTCAAGGCAAGTTTGTTGAGTCAAATAAGAAGTAAAAATGAACTAATTTGAGATTTGCTCTCTTGTTCCTTCTATTGTGTACGTACCAAGTACACCAGTCAACCTGTAGTAGAGATACATTTCTCGTGCTAGATAAAATGCCTTGCCAAAAAATTGTTTTAAACTTTGTTGAAGACAAAATGGTATCGTGTTAATAAAAACTTGTTATGCTTGCTACATTCTATGTGTTCTGCCGTGGTGGTGGTTTGATCAAATGTGGCGGTGTGAAAAGTAAACATTGGATCGATGTGCATAAATTCCAAGGTTGGCCACTGTGTTAGTTGTGAAATGGCTGCAAAATTTGATTTGCTCGGATGTGCTAATACGCACTGATGTGGTCCTGATTTTTTATTTGTTTATGTATTTTATTTATCTTTGTGTGTGTGTGTGTGTAACTAAAACTCATAATGGAGGTGGGGGCTATTAAATTCCACGGAAAGTAACAAAGTATTATAGATAAAAGACTCATAATAAAACGATAATTATAGCCCTTTTCGATGGGAACCCCATTGTAAAAAGGCCTGAAAGAAGCCTCAGTGATTAACTTCAAGTCATAGTATGGTGTATTTCCTTAAAATTTAATATGCATAGAAACTCGATGTTGTCAATGATTGTCTTATTTAAGAAATGCATTTTTTTTTCAAGGTTTTGGCAAGAAGACGGCCATTGAAAGATGAACGATTTAGCATTTTTTTGATTTTTTTTTATTTAAAATAACACATCCCCCTCTCTCCACTTCCAACGCTCCAATTGTCATTTTCAAACAATATTATCTTTAACAAAATTTGCAATATTTTATAATGCCAAAAAAAAAAAAAAAAGATAAGCATGGATGAATAAAAATCATCGACCGTCTCTTAATCCTTATGACATAAATAGATTATATGATTGATAGATTATATGATTGATGATTGATAGATCATCCAATATTTTCATCAGTAACGCCTCAGAAGACGGACATACGGTGTCATACGCCATTAGTTACATAGAAGTAAATCCCGACATAACGGTCGTATACCTTAAGGTTGTACCGTACCTATTACGTGCCACGACCTATTTTTATTCTTCCCACTTCGTATTACCCTCGCGGTTTGTACTTCTTTGCTGCATATATACACGCTATCGTGGTCGACAGGTTTTTGTATGTATGAATATTAATTTGATTTTGAAAGTTTCTTTTGGGACTCCGATCAGTAACATGTGTTACGTGAAACTGATTGTCCCTAAGGTCATCCGTATTCCTGCGTCTTTCAAGATGGTATTTTTCTGAGGAAGAGGAGAAATGTTTACCTTGGCGTTTTATTTCGCTCTGATTGCCATGTTGACGAGCTGTGACATGCAGCCAGAAAATTAAGGTTTTGTCCTTTGGTCGTACTAACGTTTTAATGTAACAGACTGAGCTTGCCAGACACGAGATGCTGTCAGCAATAATGTTTGCGCGAGGCTGGGGGTGGGGGTGGGGTGGGTGGGAGTGGGTGGGGGGTTAAACTTCCCTTCCCTGTCCATTTATTTCAGGCATATTAAGCGGGAATAGAGGGATAATAGACCCGTCCTGCTACTTGTGTTTGTATATTCTGGTTTTATGTTTCATATTTTTCTCTTTTAAACCCTTTGCATAGCTGTTAGAGAAAGTATGATTTACACAGAGCGTAGAGGAACAATGAGAAAACTACTGTGCTCGCTGACAACATAGTTGTATGACAGGTGCTTTTATTTCATTTCCCTATATAATCCCACCTTTCTCCAAGGGATAACTGCAGGGGCTCAAATTTTGATGACAAGTAAATATATCAGAGTATCAAGAGAGGAGATGGGAAGAAACGGGAAAAATTTTTTGCGGCTTATAATATACAAATATCATGCGATGTGCGCATGCACCAGTATCGTTAACGTCGGTGTTTAAAACTAATGGAAAATTACATTGATAAATTATTTGGTTAACACTGGGGGGAAATACATTTTGCTACATTCTTTCGGGAAATCACCGTACATATACGCATTTTATCACAACTAAGCATGACATTAAATAAAAAATCCTTCCCACTATTTCATTAAATTTCACATATTTACATTGTGCTTGAATAAATGAATGAGCTAATGAATGATTTTTTTTTTAGCCATCTTCTGAAGGTAAATAAATAGATAAATGAAGGGTGCATAGGTCTATATAGTCGTAAGGAATCAATCAATGACATAGAAACTTTTATGTTCATGGTAAAAGATAAACTGAATCTTCTGTAAAATAACAAAAAAGAAACAATATCATTCTAGGGTGTTAGAATGAACGCAGACCTATTTATCTATTTCTTGCTCACAAACGACGACAACGGCCATATGCTTATGAAGTATTACCTAGCCATGGACGGTAGGACTTCTGCGGTTTGAGTCGTACGCATGCTGATATGACAGAAATAAGTCGTTCAAGACCAGAGCATTATACTGGTAGTAATTTAGAAAGTATACCTCCTTTGGCTCAAGGCGGAGGGAAATTTATGCTGAACTGAACGAAGGCAGTTAATAAGTAAAGAAGTTCCGCTTGCCTACATGCCAAGGTACCTTTAGCCCGGGGATAAATACCACAGCGCATTGAGAACACGCAAGGGTCACTATATCCAACGTATATATATACATACATAACAAACATCACGGGCTCGAGTATAAGTTTTGAAAGAGCAAAACGATCGTTATGTTCGGCCTGTACGTTTTACAAGCCTGCATGGTTGGTGTCCTGACAAAAGATGTCTACATAGGCGGTATCTGGGACGAGGTACCCGGAGACCCCAACTCCTATATGTATGGGCCAGCTGCCATGGCGCTGGAGGATATTAACAACAAACCGGATATACTGCCCGGATACAACCTGCGGATAGTTTACAAGAACACTACAGTAAGTTAATCCACATAATGGGCTTCACGGTGTAGTGGGCATTTAAGGCACATCGTTAAGTTTTAAATTTACAAAGATATCCAACACCACATTCCCGAGTCACTTTCTCCGAATAAAAAAACTTTATTGGTTCATTTTTATGAAAATGTGATTAACAATAATATGAACCACAGTCATATTATTACTTGGAATCTGGACATTTTGTGAATGATGCTCTTTCCCTTCCCCCATTTTTACGCATTTGAACTGAATCCTTCTGTAGTCTATTATCAGTTATACATGTAAAATCTCACCCACTGTACAATAAATTTCCAATACACCATTAAATCCTTGTAATGTAGATGGGCTTTACCAAACATACCATGAAGAAACATATTTCAAGCTCAAATTGTTTGAACAGATATTTTTTTCCTGAAGATGCCTCAAATTTAACTCCATTTGACGTTTGAGCCAATCTTACTTAGACATGATTCAGGTTACAGTTCAGCTACACAATGGCATTTAAATTATTGTTGCATCTTATTTAAATTACAAATTATGAACCACTCCCTGTTTTAATGCGCCCATTTAAGCCAAAGGTGTCGCATAACATGGAAATGAACCAAATGAGACAATTTTTGCTCTGGGAACACCAACAAATTAAAACTTAAGACTTCAAGGATTAAGGCAATATATATTCTCATTGGTTGTAACGAAGTTGCATGTGAAGCCCTTCTTCCCACCAGATAATACAGTATACGATAATCGAACGCAATTACGTCCCATTGGTGCAATGGGACGCCGTGCGTTGCTATATAGGGCAGTCACATCTGAGCAGTTTCACGCTCTGTTGGTGCAATCGGGCCCTGTTGTGCACAGGGTGATTAAAAATCTGGTCGTATTTTCAGACTACCCTCTACCAGGACCACAGGTTAATTTTTCTTCAGTGCAAGCGGAGAGCTGGTATAGTGTCACGAACTAGCACATTTAGTAAAAAATCAATCTGTGACCCATGTAGAGGATATTATCAGACTATGTCGTACGACTTGTGTAGCTTAAAACGCAACCGGGCCTGTAAATTGCTCTTGCTTTGTTCTGTTTTATTTCATTCCATTCTGTTCCGTTTTATAATAACGTTGCCATTACTTGTGACCCCTTCCTTTTATTCATGTCATAAAGATTTCAGAACATATATCAGAACCGCTTGCGCCCGATGGTAAACAGTAACGACACTAAAAGAATGTAAATTGCCTCCGTCTGTCGATTTATAGACACGAAAATATGTCATCGTCATCATTTATCTGTCATCTGATGAACACTTTTGGCCAAAGTCTGGTTGTATGCTAATTAATGACTTATACATGTACTGCGGATAGCCACGGGAATAAAACGCTTTATTCGTTCAAAGATTGGCAAGAAGACCTCGCAAAAATTTTGCAAAATCTCATAATATTGTTTTTAAACATAACCCGTTTTTTGTTGTTATGAAACACCCATAATATGCTGCTGACATGGAACACTACAGGTTCAAAGTTGACTACAATTTTGTATATAAGTTTCTAACAACTATCAGTTTACAGCTCCTTTTAAAAATTGTATAAAAAGGGTCCCCTGGGATCTTCCAGGCACCAATAATGGTGTTTTTGTGTGGAGTAGCTGGCCTGTAACTTGTAAAATTAGGCCTACACAATGCATATTAGACCTTTACATGTACATTGGTCCCAGTACAGCAATTCTTTAAATGATGCTGTCACACAGAATCCAATGTCATAACATTTTCTTTTCTTAAGCTCCCCAAAAATGTGTCTTTGTATCACGTGGGCACAGCGCTGGAGAAGCTGGAAGAGCTTCTGAACGCAAAAAACGACCCGCCGGTCATGCTGCTACTGCATCATGGGAGCTTCACGGAGACGGAAGTATTGGCGGAAATTACCGGAAGTAGGAAGATGATTCAGGTAGAAAACGATAAATGTTGATAAATAATTCGGTATTGCTAATATATTTTTCAAGTTTACAACTTTTACAAGTATCAGCAAGATTTCAGGCAATTTGTGCGCGAAAATAATCTTCTTTTTATCGCCATTGCTATTTAAAATAAGCTTATCTTATAAAATGTCACGCTTGTTTGCAATTATTTCTAATGAAGACCTATTTATTTTTTTAAATCAAAGTAGTAAAAATCTACTATTTAGAAAATAATTGAAATCAAACTCCAACTTCTTTAAAAAAAGCTACCTACTCCATCACATCTGTGTAAAACATAAAATACAATACACAAAACTCAAACATTTAACAAAGACCAATGACACCACGTTTGTTTTTATTCCCCAGATCTCGACTTTCAGCTTCTCCGCCTCCCTCTCCGACCGGATAAAGTATCCGTATTTCTATCGTACCATAGGATCTTTGGTGGATACTGTGCAGGAAGAGGAAGCGTTTGTCAGCCATTTTGGCTGGAACAGAGTCGGCATTCTTAGCTCAACGGGAGGGTCGCATAAAGCGGTAAATACCAATGTTTTATTTAGATTTCGTATGATAGAACTAGGTAATAATGTGGTTAAAATTAGATATGCATACTTGTTCAATAAAAGTTAAAATTTAGGTCAATCATAAATTAATGGATATGTGACTGAATGAATAAAGTAACAAACGAAAAAATAAATGGCTGGATTATTAATCAAAGGGTGAGCAACTTCATGGTCGGTTAATTAAATCTTATATCGGGCAGACAGGAAGAAAAAGGAAAAGCAAATCATCATGTATACATTTATGTGGTATAATCGAGTATATCCTTTCAGATGACTAGTGAACTGGACATCATTCTCCGAGAGAAGAACATCGACGTGTATACAGTGTTCTTCACACCTGACACGATTCCCCAGGCAGTGGCTAAGTTGAAGGTTAGCACAGCTAGCCGTCATATGTGTAACCTGAGAGCAGCACGTTGACCCCGTTAACTTTATTTGGGGTTTTCTTAAATTATAGCACACACGGAGACTACGAATAAATGCAATGGCGGGGACTTTTAACCCTACTACATGTTGTAACTCCGTAGACTGTGCCCTAAAACGTTTCGAATCTACTCTCTGACCACTATTAGTATATGTTGCAAAATTATTGTATATTGTATACTGTTTTAGATGCTCCTGATGTATCAGAGGGTAGGCTACTGGTAGGCCTATGTCGAAAACCCATCTATGCCTGAAACCGTTTTTTTTTTTTTTAAATGCAGACAATATTAGCGTAGTTTATAAAACGTTATGTGTTTGCCGGGTATCTACTGAAATAGTGCCCGTGTCTGAATAAAGCCGTTAATCTACCATAACGTGGCCATAACGGCCATGACGTTTTTTTTTTTTTTTTTTTTTTTTTATTTGTAAAATTATAGTAATGTTATAATTACGTTATGTGTTTGCTGGGGTATCAAATGCTCCTTTTGATATTTAATATTCCATGTTCCTTTTTTCAGAAGAAGACAGACCTACGCATATTTTTGATTCACAGTCCGTCCCCTAGAAAACAAGACATAATGGAAATATTTTGTGAGGTGCAATAATCGTTTGACAAAACGTGCCATATCTTATTATACAATTACGCGTGCTACCCCTACACTTCATTCGAAGATCTTCTTAGAGAAAAAAAATGAATAAATACAGATATGTTGATTTATGATACTACTAAAATGACTATTTAAAGTTTCAATGATTATCAACGTCAATGCCAGCAATTTTAATAATATTTAAATTGTTGTGTATTGAAATACTTGATTTGATTTTATTCATTTTATTTCAAACATTAGGTCTACAAACAGGATCTATACGGAAAAAATTACGTGTGGTTGGCCCACATACAGCGCTACAATAACGTGTGGAGCGAGGTGACGGAGGCCATCACGAGCCGGAAGTTGACGTGCACTCCGCAGCAGATTGTGACATCAATGGAGGGAACATTTAAAACGTACCGCATGAATGCACAACAAGCTTTTGCTGCACAGAGGGTATTCAAAACCGGGATTTCGGGAGAGGTGAGACGATATTTGTGATCTACATTCAAGTTTTCGGGAAAAAGTGGGAATGTTTAGTATCAGTGCCAAACAAAGTTTGTTACATTGTCACGAATTTTGATGCTTACTGATTGGTTGAGAGGCAGTCACGTGAGGTAAGTCACTTTTATGAGTTGGCCTCCTTGTCAACTCACTCCCGCTTCTCGGATGCAAATGGCCACTGCATCAGCTTGATATGTTATCATTAAGTTGTTCATTATTCTTTTAAGACAGTTTGAGATTATCTTTTTTTATATAATTAGATTCCGTGAATATGTAACAAAGCCGTTTAGGACTAGTGTTTTGGCATTGAACCTTACTAAGACCCCATTCCCATAGATTTTAGATCGATTTATTTCTGTGGGGAGTCTCACTGTCCCGCCTACTAAGGGTGCATTCCCAGAGATTTAGATCGATCCAGAGATTTAGATTTAGATTCGACCTAACTCCCTGGGGGTTCACGCTAAATTGCAGTCAGCCGAACGAGCACCATAGTTATTTACCCCCTTACAGCTTTTAGTAGGCGGGGCAGACGATTAAGCCGGCTAAGCTGACAGTAATATAGTGAGACTCCCCAAAGGGATAGATCAATCTAAAATCTATGGGAATGCGCCCTAAGAGAAAACATCAGCGGAAGTAAATAATTTTTCATATATCATTTCTCTTAAAGTACCTGGTAATAGTGGGGCAGATTTACTTCGGATCCTGAAATGTTTGAGCAACCCAGTAGAGTTTTGCAATCATGTTTCGCTGCTCCATCTCCCTTTGACAATCTTGGGCGTGCGCAAATTGAAATAAATAGGCCTACATTATTAAAAGGTGATTCAGATTCTATCAGTAGGAAAATCGTCCTTCTCTTGTTCTGCCCTTCAGCAAAACTGCAGAATAGCCTACCTTGTCGCATAATTTTCTGACTTATTCTTTCCATGAAGGTAAATTAACAAAAACTTTTTTTGCGAGAAAGCCCCTATTAAGTTCCTCGTTTGTATGAAGTGGGTGAAACTAAATCTATAGCACAAGTTTTTTTTTTTTTTTTTTTCAATGGGTAGTTAACGTTGAAAAGGTGAATAAGCGGTTTGCTTGGCTACTCTTGTGAAATGTGTCAAAGGGACTATGTTGTATATTATGTCGCCTAGCATCAGTTACAGCTTTGGGGTCATATCTTTGGGTCGTGTGATTGTTTGCGCATTCTTGTCAAAAATAATACATTTAACTTCGCCCTTTGGTGCATTATATCTTGAATAGAATTTCTTTACTATGAGTATTTTGTAAAAAAAAAAACTTTTCGATGAAATAGCATTTCTCCTCGTAATAATACTATTCTTATTTGGAAGAATTATAACTATAGAAGCAAAATTGTGTTTTCCCATGTATGTCAAAATGCAGATAAAAACTCACAAATCTCTTTTTTTTGTTTTGTTTCAGGAGCCCCATACAACCTGGCAGAGAATGGTCGCCAAGCCATGGTTTTTACCCAACGTCCCCCAAATCTTTTACCAGTTATCGTACGACACAGTGTGGGCGGCGGCTCTGGCTATACACAACACCATATCCAGGCTGCCGAGGTCCGCGGTGGATGGGGTTTCCTACTCGGAGCTTGAGACAGTCACAAACATACTTGACGCTGAACTGGCTAATATGACTTTCTTCGGTGCATCGGTGGGTGGATGTTGTTGTCCTTGAAACCATTTTGTACTCGAACCAAGGGATTATAATTCCTTGCTTCATACCAAGCAGGTTCAAGGGGTGTGTGTGCGTGTGTGTGTGTGTGTGGGGGTGGGGGGGGGGGGGAGACAATGAAATAAGACCAAATGTGTATTTACTCGGGTGCACATAACGGGTATTATTGTACCCTCTACCAGGGCGACAGATTGATTTTTCACAAGATATTCACAGATATGTCTCCAGATAAATAGACAGTTATTTGGCTCTCTGTCGTTTTCTCTGGTGTTTTCAAGATTTCCCTGTAATATCTGCCGCCCTGGTAGAAGGTAGTGTTATTTCAGTGCTCTGTGAGTTAAAGAGATACTATAGGCCTATAATGCCAGACTTATCTCTACTCAACGTACTTTTTGCTGGGAGTTTAAAGCCCTTAGATTTAATCCTTTCTCACATATGCAAACCGGGGCCATTTCCGCTGGAGTTTCTGTGGCATTAGGTCCAGGCCTTTAAACTTTAAACGTTGTTATCCAGTTTTAACTTTGTGCCAATGTTTTGCTTCCCGCTATAGAAACTCTTTAGAATTTTATGCCCTACACCTCAAGATAAAAGTTGCATAAAATTTCTTGTTTTAACTGTTTTCAGGGCCCTGTTTCCTTTTATCAGCATGGTAGTCGCTCCAGTTACTTAACCATTGAACAAGTTGACAGTAAGTTGCTTGTAGTTGCTATACTGATTACCATTTCTCGTTCATCAACGCCTTTATCTCTATGGCATTCAATAAGTTTATCACAACCGTGGTTACCAGCGTTAATGACGTCAACATATACATCCGCTGTGTCATTTTCTAGGTGCACGTCATCACAAACACTGGTCATTATTCTTCCCCTAGGCAGCACATATACCAACTGATACAGAATGTAATTTATAGTTTGAATTAGTAATTTGGATGATGTTGAAAGGGAAACCGAACAACTGACACTAATGGCTTTCAAAAACACGGAACGCATGCTGTATGTCACCACCAAAGTAACATTCCAACCAGATGTGGGCTGTAAAGTGGCTCTAGTCTTATTAGGCTAATTTCACTCATAAGTTTCACTCAGTTTTATCAGCATCATAATCTATACTCGTTACTCTTGTTGTAAAATTGGGCGTTTGACAAAACAAAGGATCACCAACAGATATTTTCACCAACCCGTGTAATGCACTCAAGCTAATAGATTTTTTTCAAATAACGGTTTTAGTTTTGAGCTTTGGGTTATAACCACTATGAAATTCCGTTGTTTTCCTGGACAGTGACAGGACACCTTAGTTGCAGGGTAACATGTTTCTATGTTTTGCAGATGGAACAGTCAAAGACCTCGGTTACTATGAGGAAAAGACAAGAAAGATCACGTGGTTTGCGAACTCCAAAAAAGCAATATGGAGCAAGCATGGTGAGTGTCGTGCGTTCTTTATTTATTTATTTTTTTTATGAAGAGGGGAATCTCTCTCTCTCTCTCTTTCTCTCTCTCTTACTCTCTCTCTCACACACACACACACACATACTCAGACAGAGAGACAGACGGACACGCGGGGGAGGAAGGGAAAGGGGCACAAATAGTAGACGAAGACAGGTTTACGGTAATTTGTAAGAAACATGAATTGGAAACGCGCTTGGTTTTGTCTTGTTTAAAATTTGTAATTCTATTTTTGTTTGTTTGTTTTGGTGGAGTAGGGATTATCCGAACGACCCACTGTGCCCCTCTCCCCTCGGGCGTGTCTCAGTGACCAAGGTTTGGTTAATAACCTCATTTCGACCTCAAATAGCTACAATTTCCTGCATGCAGCTTAAAGGGACGAGGGGAGAACAAAAAGCCTCCCCATCATGCTATCGTAGGTCAAATAATGAAATCCTACCTGGATAACCTGAACCTGATTTTACCTGTCAAAATGCACCTTTAGATGTACTGTCAGTCGAAATTGTATCGACAGGCTGCCAACTGCAATGACTTTGCGTGTTGGTGCATATAGCCCACCATCATACGATTTCACATGGCTTGTGTAGAAAATGCACCTGAGTCATCTTGCACTTATTTTAATAAAAACATATAACTACTGTCATATTGTGACCTCGGGGGAAAGGACGAGAAAAATTGTGACAAAAATCGCCTTAGGATTTTGATTTAAAAAAGCACTGCATGCCATCTATGATATATCTGAACATATCGTACACAAAGCAGGTTGAACAGGTTCAACATTTAAGCTAATTTAAACCACAGCATGGGAACGGCATGTTACAATACTGGTTGGAGCGCGCGATTTGGCCATTGCGCCGTGTTGGAAATGTGTCAAAAAGATTTGGGAATTATTAGCGGTTTGCGTGTATCCTCTTATTTCTTACCCAAAGGTCTTAACTAAAGAATAAGAACGTATTATATTATATTATATTATATTATATTATATTATATTATATTATATTATATTATATTTACCCCACAGCTTTCCAAAAACGAGAAAAGACGCTTTGGGGCCACAAACCATGTTCACATTTTTTTCAGTGCTACTTTGGGCGTTGGGGTGGACTTTTTTAATCGCCTTTCATTACAAGCCAATGGCTGGTATGCAAATCATCAATAATGACTTGTATTCTATTTACCCAAGGTGGGGCTCCACCGAAAGCGGGCTTTACCGTGAGAGTTGAACGTAGAAGCGTGTCACGTGCTCTGAGACTGGTGTACTCAGTGATTGGTGCAATTGCAATTATACTAGCACTCATCTTGATCATTTTTACCTTGCTAAAGTGGAAAACACAGTAAGTAAACATAAACGCCATCTAGCGATGATAACTTCAGTAAATAAAGATAAGCGTTATTGAATGCCGCCATAATTTTTGTAAAAGATCATGCTACAGTTTGCCTCAGGATTTCAGTAATGCATGCGGTTTTTATGTGATTTTTTATTTTTCATACACACACGGCCGTTCGTAATTGAATAATGCAACTGTTATATACCATATTACAGATTAATACAAAATTCCTGGCCGTTGTTGAACGTCTCCATAACCTTTGGCTGTATCATCCTGATTGTGTCAATCATTCTGAACGGATATGACGTCACCGATACTTTGTGCCACGCCTCCTTATGGTTGTTCATCCTGGGCTTTACGGTGTCCTACGGGTCAATGCTGGTCAAAATGTGGGGGGTGTTAAAATTCCACCGTGGAAAGAGACAGCTGGTATGAACCTTTTTATATTGTATTGCGGGGCCAAGTTTCTTAAGACTGGATATATATATACAGTATAATGCTATCTAGTGGTCCCGTCCTAGATTTTGATACACTTGCGTCACGGTCAGCCTTATTTGTGTAAACCTAACTGAGGGCTGAATCTCTGTTACATGCCCCCCCCTCCCCAAAGTTTTGTCGCACTGAAATTCGTTATGGTACCTAATTATTGCGTCAATTTCAGGCCTTGGCTGAACAGCTGTACTTGTTGATTGCGGTAGCGGCTCTCGTATTTCTGGACATTGTGCTCCTGGCAGTGTGGCAGGCCACGGATCCTCAACGCGCCACGTGGTTAAAGGTAGAGGAGAAGGTAGGACAAGGAAACCATAGTGGCTTACTAAATGGCTGGTGTAAACCAACAGCAAAGGCTAATTTATGTAGAAAACCTAGTTTCACTGACTGTGAAATAAGGAATTTGTTTGACATGCATCGTGCTGAAAACGAGTATTATGCTTTATTTTGATTATTTTATTTTATTTTTATTTTATTAATTATTATTTTTTTGTCTCGTTAAATATGTAATAGGCCCCCTTTCTTCATCAGACTGATCGGATTGGCTATAACTCACTTTTAAATAGGGAGAACTTTCTTTTACTTACTCACACACACACGCGTGTTAAAATTAAAAAACTATCACTTTACTTTTATAGATTTAACTATGTACTGACTATATTTCCAGGTGAATTTGTTGTCCTTGGTTCGCCAGCAGGTATACGTGGCAACCTGCGCGTCTGACAGCACCATAGGCTGGAGCATCGCGTTCTTCGCCTACAAGGGGCTCATGTTGCTGATGACCGTCTTCTTTGTATGGCCTGCCTGGTAGGAATCTTTTCAGCACAAATTTTTGTTGAAACTAGTTACACCTACTGTTTATATATAAGTTTTAACAGGGGAAGTAAACAGTCTATATTTCATTATGCCCTAGCGTATTTTTAACTTAAAGAACTTCACATTTATCACTTTACATCTACCCATTATTATTATTAAATTCAATCCTAAACACAGGATTGCATCGCTAAGAACCACCACTGGAGACAGCAGTCATGTGGGCGTTGCTATGGTGATTGTCGTCCTGGTTTCCATCGTGGGTATCCCAGTGTCCATTCTGGTTGGCAATCAGCCGGATATCCGGTATGGTGTCATTGGTGCGCTTACTTTGGCGTCCACCATCGCCACCGTGCTCTTACTCTTAATTCCAAAGGTAAGAACTATTTATTTAATAGCCAGTTTATTGCTTTTTGCGAGATAGATGGA
>NW_019774558.1:10828-49100 GCF_001039355.2 Lingula anatina
GGGGGGGGGGGGGGGGGGGGGGGTGGTGTGAATCTACTATTAAAATGTCACCTCTCCCTCCCTCCCCCCTTCTTCTCTCCTCTCCCTCTTGCGCTAGAGTAACATGACATGTTTACACACTGATATTTTTGTTATTACCAAATGGGGATGGCGCTGTCCAATTTCATGAATCAAAAAGGCATTGTTTAGAATCTCACTGTCTGTTGAAGAATATACTTACATGATAAACAAATTCATGAGTATAGCTCAGTCTTACTTTGACCAGTTTGTTGAATGGATGAGACATTAGACACATAACTTGAAGTTTGGCCAATTTGTTTGCAGGAGGAGGAAGAGATGGACGTGGAAAATGAAAATGAAGAAGAGAACACCAAGCAGGAGAACATCGACAAGGGGAGCTCCCCATCTAAGGTCAAAGGTCACAGCCCAGAGATCAGTCAAGAAGGCAGCACCAAAAAGAAAAGCCCTCCTGCTGGTGGAGAAGGTCGTAGGTCAAAGTCGCCCAAAGGTCACCCAAAGGTCAAAGGGAAGGAATCGCCAGCAAAAAGCGAGGAAAGCAAAAAAAGGAAACCGACCACACCTACCAAGTCTGACAATGTGGAAGAACATGATGTGCCTGTTTGTACGAAGAAAAAAGGCCCCTCTGGTTCACCAGGTTCCAGCACAAGGCCAACCTCTCCCAAATCTTCAGAGACATCAGATGGTAAAAAGGATTCAGCAGACAAAGTTAGTCCCAAAAGAGCCAAGAGCATGTCCCCAAAAGGGGAAGGGAATAATAAAAGGAGAAAGACCCCAACCAAAAGTAATTCTCCAAAATCTACAAGTCCTGGCATTCTTATATCACCTTCTAAAGACCTTCTTCTCAAAGCAAAACCAGTTATTGAGGTGGAGGATATAAAAAGTCCAAGTAAAGTTAAAAGGGAAAGGAACCCAGCTGTATTAACTGAGTCAAGTCCCAAAAGGAAGACGGGTGCTGGGAATAAGTCACCTAAAATGTCAAAAAGTCCTGAAGAAGGAAAGAAATCTGCAAAAACAACCAGTCCCAAAGTCAAAACTAAAAAAGAAACCCAAGGTCAGGTCAAGGTCACACCTGATAGGAGTCCATCAAAAGAAGACAAAATACCGCAAGAGTTGGAGCCTCTGGATACTAAAACAGGAGAATTACGAAAAAGTCCTGGAGAAAAAATAGAACATGGGAATAAGAAAGATCTGCCTAAAATTCAGCAAGAACCAAAGGCTTCCCCAGAGAAGAAGTCTAAAAGTAAGGCCTCAAAACTTCCAGAGACTGCAAAGTTAGTTGATGAAGGAGATGATGAAGGAAAAACTGCCCAGGGAAGCTCAGCAAAAACTACACCCCCTGCTGGAAAAGGGAAAGGTACAAGAAATAAAACACCAGACAGAAAGAAAACAGGCAAAGGTGAAAGTGTCGGAAAGAGTGCAAAGCAGAAAAGTCCAGACGGTAAGAAACTTGCCAAAGAAGACGATGAAAAGAATGGAAAAATGAAAACACATGATGGAAAGAAACCTGAGAAAGATGAATATGTGCAAAAAGGATCAGATCCCAAGATTCCAGAGGGAAAGAAACTTGGAAAAGATGACAGTGGAAAAGAGAAGGATTCACAACCCCCAGAATCAAGGAAAAAGACAGAAAATGTTATATCAAAAAAAGGTGATGAGGAGTTCTCTGACAAGGAAGAAATGGAAGGTACTAAAAAAACAGAAGAATATGACCCCCTCCCAAAACCGACTTCAAGGAAGGTAAATGAAAATGAAGATGAAAAGAAAAATGTTCTACCTGAGGAATACAAGCTGTGCTCTGAAGAAGCTTCAGCTTGTCCTGGGGCAAAAGAATCGATACCATGTGACCAAGAGGAGCCCAAGTCTAAGCAAGTAAAGCCTTTGGTTCCAGATGCTAAAGAGGACCAGGAAATTAAAACTGATGAAAACCACTAGATTTTTCACAGATTATTGCATGATTAAACCAAAACTGAACTTTTAAGGTTTATCATAGCCTCTTGTGCAATGTCAGTGACTAAAAAATTAATTTTTTTCTTAAGAGACTAAACGATTTTATACATTTTTTTCTTTTTTGAAGTTTTGTTTATTTATTTATTTATTTATTTATTTTTTGTGAGGATTGAATTTTTCTCAGTGCATTTAATATTTAACGAAGTGAATTATTTTCCTCAAGGGTGCTGAAGTGATTCAAAGCAAAAAAAAAAGAAGGGTCTGCTTGGATATTGTTTTAACTCCAGAACTTGTATGCAGGAAAATATTTTTTAAATATTTTTTAAAAATTGCTTTCGTAAATTGTTCTCCTTTGCATTTATTTTGTGCAACAAACAAATCCCTTAAATTTATGCGATATTTGTCAATATTTTACCTGGCACTTCCCAATATGTAAACAATTCTGCTACTGATGTTTGAGTTTATTAAACGTTAGCTGATTCATTTACTACATATACATGTACTATATACACATAACATTGTTTTGTAACTTGGTTTTCTTAACCACTGGTTAGTTGTCTTTTAGTTTTTTAATAAAGCACAATTAGATGCTTGGCGTTTGTGGACCGTACCTTTTCCCATGTTTTGAAAAAAACATAGGGTGAGCTGCATCATTTTACCGAGAAGTTTACCATTTGACAACAGGAATATTATTTTGACTTATATGTGGTAATATACCAACATACCACTTCAGTCCCACAGCCTGAGACAACTGAGCTGTATAGTGATAGTGGCTTACCTGTAAGAACAGTAAGACTATTCCGTTTATATATATATATAGATATTTATGTATACACACACATATATTTTTCCCTTTCCTTCCTTTCTTTTTTTTTTCATAAATAATATATATATATATATTTCTGTGACACATGCTTTTGACTGCCAAATGAGTCCCTAGACCCGCCAATTATTGTAACACCACCGTGTATAATTATTTGCTTTCCAAAGGCTCATTTCCATGGAAAGGATATATATATATATTTATGCTAGACGCTGAGAACCTGAAATGTTTTCTAATTTCCTCGTCAACAGATATGTGGATTTATAATGTATTGCAATCCAGGGGTAGCGGAGTATGCTTTGGTCCACCGATCTCTTGTTTTAATTTATCTCCCCCTCCCCTCCTCCTCATCATAACAACATTACTGATCTATAAGCACAGGCTTCAAACAACTACGCATGCGCGAAAAGTGCGCTGTTTGAAATGGACAAGTTGGTGAAATTGACAAAGCCTGCCGGTGTTTACCGTCTGGTTGATTTTATTTCATTTGCTCTCTGGTGTCTTTCTGAAAATTTATATTAGAAATGTTCTATTGATTTTATGTTGTAAAAAGTAAATCCGTCGGAATTCCTTAGAATAACATTTATTTCACCTTCATTTTAAGGGGATTCCCATTGTATTTATAGTGTTGTGGCCCCAATGGGGATTTTTCAAGATTTTTCACCCCTCCCCCACTCTTGATTAATAAAATTCTTCATGGGCCAGATTGAAAATGATATTGCAAAATACATTCAAAATCGTAGGAAGGTTAATTGCAGATAATGCTGCGAGGACATTCTTGTGCAAGGGCGAACTTGGCCAATATATATATATATATATATTTTTTTTTTACTTCGTCTCCCGGTTTAGGAGCGCCTGTTCTAATTTTTGAAAGCGAGGCAATGGAATCAAACAATACGATGCAATATGTAATCTCGTAAAAATTGCTATTTTTAAATAAAGACCATAGCATGGAGTACATTGAAATGCGACTCGTTTATTATTGTGATCTTCAATAATGATTAATATAAAAGATACGATGTAAAAGGTTCTTATCGACGGCCTATTTATTAGCTTTATAGATTTTTAAAAGTATTTGGAGATTAAAAACACAAAAGCTGTCATGTTTCAAATCGGGGGCCCCACATTTTGTTCGTGTGCTTGATCGATACGGATTGTCCATAAACCGGTCTCCTGAAGATGACAGCACACCAGCGTTCTCGGTGCAACGCTAAACCTTACCTACACAATCAAAATTCATCAAGGAACGATGGCTTGCTTTTTAAATCATTTATTTATTTATTTATTTGACTGACAAAATTTGAGAAACATTTTAAAATTATTAAGGGGAAAACGAGGCATGCTATCGTAGTCTTATTTCCCCAAATCCAATTAAATAATGACGAAAACACCGTCTTAACACCGGTAACTTATCTCGCAACCAAGACAACAGGCATTTTAAGCCTAAATTACAGGTATTAAGATGCATGTATCCGGGAGATAATGCAACACGCATTGTAGACGACAACCGTATCTCATTAGGCCTACTTATTTGTAGGCCTATCTAGAATCCTTGGTTTCAGGATTACTAATACTTCTCAAGGTATATACTCAATTTGCCCACGCTTAAATTTAAAACGTTACTTAGACCTGACGTGAAAAAGAAGGAAAATCTTGTATGACTCGATTTAACCTTTTAACGGAATGCCTAACAGGCACGTATGTCGTGAAACAGAAAAAACACCGAAACTACGAAAGAAAGATAACAATATAAGCAAAATGATTTTATGTAAAATGGCTTAATTACCAACGCGCATGATAGTTCATTTCATATATTGGCTTCTGTTTTAATACGCATGCTTCAATGCCTACAATAGGTATGCATAAATGCCGGGAGTCTATCTTGTCTTAAATCATTTCAATTAATTTCCCCAAAAACTGGAAATTAAATTTTGCTTTTTAGATTTAAAAGGAGTAATGTTATTACTCTGATGAAATTTGAAAAAACTCGTATAACATTCGTATAGAAAATGGCCGGCATATCATTATTTTAAATTTGCTCCTGGTCCATCTTGATTGGCTGGGATGTGAGCTGCTCCCACATTTTCTGGCCATTGTTTTCCTCTTTGGCCAACTTTTTTGCTCCATTGTATGGGGGATGTATGTGTAATCACTTAATTTAATGTTGTGTTATTATTCCCTCATTTTGTAACTTCCTATCATGTTACGTTTAGTCACTTTAATAAATGACAATTTTCAGTCAGATGGATTCATTTCTTATTTATTTTTCAGCAAAAAATCGAAATTTGTTGTGCTTGTCAGCGTTTGGCTACATAAATGTAATTGCTTTAAGGACATTGTCACCCTTCGCCCACAACTGCTTATTTACTGCCTCAGGTACATTCTTTTAGGTAATGGATAAAAATTTTCAGTGTTCACTGACTAAATAAATCAACATTGACACATGAAATCTAACGGGTGGCGTCATAGATTGCTAGACATCGGCTCTTCTCGATGTGAATGCTCTTATAGTTGCGATTTTGGGGTAAAAACTGAAAAAAAGGGTTTCTCAAATTTCTCCTTTACCTGAGCACCCACGATCAGGGATCCAAATGTAAAGTATGTTTACTGGTACTTATTGTGTAAGTGCAAACGTATATATTCCTTCTGAGCTCCATGTATATTTCCACGTAAAATATTTTAATAAACTTCTCTTAATTAAGCGTTCCTTGCTCATTCTAAAATTACAGCGTTATGCAACATGTACCAATTAAGCCTGTACGTCCTTAACCTTAAATGTTTCAGTACATGTAAATAGGCCTCTTTCCTCACCACTGTACTTAGAACATCTGCCCATTGTGGCAAAACCTTATTAAATTGCTCCATAGTATTAAATAAAGCCCTGTATCGTATGCACGCCGAGCCATTTCAGAACAAGACTATTAGTTAATATGTACCTACGTTATAGGTATAAATCATATTTCTTTAGTTTGTGCATGAGGAAATTAGTTATGTCTATACTTACTAGGGTGACATTTGTGCTAAAGACTTAACGTTGGATAAGATAATGCCATCCATACTTCTCTTGGCGCGTGCATGTTTGCGTGTGTGGATAAAGCAATAATTGAGTATAAATGAAAAAGAACAGTATCGTTATAGCTCGCATAAGTATTTTGTCACAGAATGAAAAGGATAATTGGCATATTGTTATCAATACTCATTGGTCTGACACTAACTGTGACGTGTCTCGTGACTTAGTAAACAGGAGGCGGTGACAGAAGTGCTCAAAGCGCTCGATAGCGTTCGGTCTTATTCACTTGTGATCATTGTGGAAAACATCCTTGACAAAAATCGTCTTGGAAAAATTACAGCCGATAGATTAAGGGACAAAATCGATTGGCAAAGGTGACATCTTCTTTTGAGAGGCATACAAAGCAAATATCACTGCGAAATGATGCCAATGAATTCAAGCGATAACAATACAACAGAAGACATACCTAACTTGTGGAACCAGCCAGGATTTTTTGATGATACCAGATGGGCCAACATCATCGTGACTTTGTGGATCAGTATCGTGGCAATCGTTGGAACATTCGGTAACATTTGCGTACTTATCATCACAAGAAGAACTCCGTCTCTGAGAACATGGTGGAATTCATTCCACATTAACTTAGCAATAGTCGACCTGTTCATGTCAATCTTCGGCTGCCCGGTATTCGTTATGATCGTTTGGTCATGGGATGAATCAACACTTTTAATCAAATGCTTTCTAGGGCGTGTTTTAGCCGTGGGACCCATTATGAATATTTTAGTTTTGACAAGTATAAGCGTCGTGCGAGCAGCAAAATTCCACAAGCCTCGTCTGACTATCCGTAAGCATATTTTTAAAATATGTTTGGCTGCACAATGGACTCTTGGCGTATTGTTCTTTGCCGCAGTTTCCTCGTCTGACGGTAGGATTGTGATCTTAATGCAATGTCACAAGTTGTGGAAACAGCCACCCGGTTTTTTTTACTTCTTTACTAATGCAGTAGTGATGATCTGTGTTATAGTAACATTCGTATCTTATCTGTCAGTCGTGAGAAAATTTATAAAGCACCGCAAGTTAATTAAACCTTACTACACTGGCTATTCTGTGCAAACAGTATCTGCCAGTGTAGCTGACACGTTTTTGGCGGAACGTGGCGAAAACAGAGTAGCATCACCTTCTCCGACTTTTACTTCTTTAGAGCGTGTCTCACGACCGGATCAACAAAGTCATCGTTCTCGTGTACCAAAATGTACAGCAAACCTGCCATCGGCGATAGACGACATTTCAGATAGAGAGGATCACGATCTTGGCCTACCAGAAGTTTCAGATAGAGACAATCATGATCTTGACCTACCAGAAATCCTACCAGAAACCACGCAGCACATGAGCCTATCGCAATTTTTCCACGGAGAAAATCGCTCCAACTTTCAAGTTCGATGGACAAGAGGCAACGAGACCCCGGACACCATAGACATAATAGCACAAGAAGCGACCGAAGAAATGGAAGTGCGCACGGGTTCCGACATGCACTACGTAAAAATAATACAGAACGACCAGCAGGTTATTGTGTCCAGTTTGATTTTATTAGCCTTTTTTGTTGTTAGTATTTTGCCTTTTGTGATTGTCGCTATGGTATTTGAGTCACAATCTCTAAATGTAAGTACAAACCAGTATATCACTAATTTAATTGCATGCTCATTTGCATTTATTAATACATGTGCTAATCCTTACATATATACACTGAGGTCACGGGTATTTAGGGAACGTCTAACTTCTATAATTCATGATATTGCTAATTATTTTCCGCGTAGAGATAGTTCCTCTCAAACTGTAGAGAACAATTTCATTTAGTTATTTATTGTAAGTCTATCATGTCCAATGTATGAACTCTATTAATTTAAACGACATGAACAATTTATTTTTCATTTGCTGCCAATAAAACAGCAGTAGAGCTAGAGTCATAACGTTTTTCATTTAGAACATGTTTTCTCAAATACGACACAGAGATTGTACACAAACACCTGAATGTAGGCCTACTATCACATGTACCGGTAGCATGAATTTGGTCTGTATAACATTAATCCCTGAATGCTGTAAAGCCGCACGAAAACGGAAACGGAAAAACTATATAGAAATATGAATGAGGCGAGATTGGTACAGTTGCTAGTACATTGTGTGCCGATTCTGGTGGGGTTGAGTAAGAGCCTTATGGGCCGTTCCCATAACCGTAGCGTACAAGCAGGATCGAGCTATCTCCGAAGGGTTTCTCGCTAAATTGCATTCAGTTTAAGCGAAAGTCAGCCCCACCCCCAGCAGCTTCAGTGGGCGTGACAGACATTTAAGCCGCTTAAACAGCATGCAGTTTACCGAGAATCCCCTCGGAGTTAGATCGATCCTGCTTGCACGATAGGTTCATGGGAACCCAGTTTGGGGATTGATAAACCCATCGTCGGGCATCTGCAAGCGCCCTTATATGCAACTGAGGTTGGGGCTCTTCCTCGAGAGAGGATGCTTTTATTTATTTTTTTTTTTTCACATTTTTTTACATTTTTTCACATTTCCGCTCCCTGTTCCAAAATCATTACACTGTACAAGTTGGAAAATTTAGGATTGATAGACCTTTAAGTGAGTATAGGAATGAATTTAGTTTGGTTATCATCCATAATCCGGATACGGCCAGGAACATGCATTTAAATACCTATGGAAGTAGGAGCCCAGGGGATGGTTGGTGATTGGATTTTGTTTTGCACGTAAATTAAAAAAAACATATTGTATTGTAATAGATGCTGTAACGATACTTACATGCAGTGATGGTGTAATGATGTAATTTTGCTGTAGTACATGTATACTGAAGTACTGGTGTAACGAGTGGATACAATAAATATTTACCCGCAAAAATAACTTGCTAATTATACTAGGAAAACAAGAAAAACAACGTCTTTCATTAAATATTTTGCCATAGCAAGTAAATTTACGTGGATATCTATCACCTTTTGGGTATCTTTGGCTTTGGTATATACTGATGATCTACATGCAGTGTGAAAGTGGAGACTATGGAATGCTCTACCTGCAAAGACAACTTTAAAAATGAAAAAAAAAAGCATATAATAAGTTGCAACAGTTACAAAGTTTACAAAGTTTACATTGGTACCGACCACTTTTTTCTCATGTATGTTATTTGCACTGAAGTCCACGTATAGGGGATATAGGCTTTGAACGCACTTCATCTGTGAAAAACAGTGAAAAAATATGCAAAAAAAGGGAATTGAACATAAGTTCAAATCACCATAGCAACAAAAATAAAATGGGCACCCATCAATTTTCAATCTTAATATGGATATAAAAGTCGCATGTTAAAATTTAAGAATATTTTATTAGACAGAAATCTCATAAGGACATTAACTTAAGCCACCTATGCACTGCCAATCAAATTGTCTCGATGCTTTTATGTCATTTTCGATTTTATTATTGAACATTTTTAACTGAGGGTCTCTCTCCGTTAATAGACCGCTCCCTCCAATTTTGTTATGACATAAATAGTTGATCGTAATGAAACACACCACTGCAGGAGGCACAATGTGATACTTAATAGAATGTAAAAAATCTTTATGCTATAATTATGCACCAACAAAGCGTCAAAGCGAGTTCGAAAACATGTTTACATGATGACCCAAATCCAATATGGACTGAATTAATAAAGACTTGGAAAATAAAAAAAAAATAAGATAACTTCTTATAACAGCAATCAAGAAATAATTTTAAAGACAATGGTAAGAAAGCGCCATTTGATTTCGTTCTAAAGTGCACCACCCTTAGTGTCAGGGCACTGTAAACCTAGCTTGCTCACTAACCTTTTCATGTGTTAGCTTTACAGTACACTCTGTATTGCTGATGTGGGTTATATATGAAATTAAGATAGAGCTGGCAATACCGAAATCTAGAACCTAGGGTAAAGTGCACAAGTGCCACTCCAATTATTTGTGATGTGATGAGACAGTTACGGTCAACACGATAACGTGCGAGGCACAACTGCACAATCACATTCATGGCCTCGACCCTTGCCATCTTGCCCATGCACCACAGACTGAGCCTTTACTATGTTTGGTGAAGCCTAGAGAGCACTCACAACAGAGTAGATCCGCGGACTAACAGATCCGTGGATCAAATATGGCCGACCTACTTGAAAGCTAGCCGTGTAATCCCGGCGGGTAATCTATTCAGTGTGGAGATTATGCGGCTAGCTTTCAAGTGGGTCGGCCATATTTGATCCTCGGATCTGATAGTCCTGGGATCAACTCTGTTGTGAATGCGGCCCTCGCCAGCTGGGGCCCTTCTGGTATGATATGCATGCATGGTAAGTATTATAGAGAAGTGTAGATCACAGGATTTAAGTACAAGGGTCGTAGATAAGAGGTACGATGATATACTGTAAACACGGCTTCAGTGTACGGTCAATACGGTAGAGCCTCTTGAACACGACGCAGACATAGAATGAGGGCTTGGTAGCTGATTTTCAACTGCTAAGCTAAAACCTTGGTGAATTGTAAACGCCAAACGTCAGGAAATAAAAAACATCATGCCAAATGTTGTAAATACATGTAAATGCAATAAATTTAGAAGTTTGAAAAAAATCTTAGTAACAGAACAATAACAAGGAGGGGTCAGCACATGGTACGTACTTTGCTGATTATGGATCTTGCAACGAGAAATTAATAAAATCAATGTCAAAATTGAAATCACAGTTATCAAGTGAAGATTTTCATATTTTTCAACGTAGTACCATTTGTTTAAAATCACGATGACAGATAAAGAACCCTGACTATAAATTAGGCACTCTCTTATCACCCCGTGTAAAGACGGTGGGATAAGTCAACCTGAATGACCTCATTTTAGTGCGCCTCAATCGACATTTTGGTTACAAGGTGAGACCACATAGACAGAACTATGAGTAAACTGGTGGGCAAGTGGAAATTCGAATCCAGTGAGGGATGGGAAGAATACATGAAGGGTTTGGGTAAGTGCCTTTACGTACCTCTCCATCCGGGGCCCTATGCCCCTCCCCCAACTCCCCTCCCCCAAAATAAAATGATGGTTTAACTGGCCAAGCGTTAAGACCAACATCGCGTAGACCCCGTTTCCATACCTAGATCGATCTAACAAGATCGACCCATCTCCGAGGGGCTTCTCGCTAGTTGTATTCAGCCTAGGCGGCTCTGATATCTGGCACGCCTACTGAAGCTGTAGCCGGAGGGGGTCGGCTAAATGTAAAGCAAATTAGCATGATAAAAAAATTGGTCATTCCACAAAAACGTGAACATTATTTGGCGTCATGAGAGATTATATAGTGAGAGACCGTGAAAAAAGTAGGGAGTTAAACAATCAGTGACGTGTACCACCCAGCTTTAAGTTCGTTCAAATTTTTATCAGGCAACAAAAGGCCTCAAAATTTGAAAGACAGTAGGAAGTTTTTAAAGGGGTTTTACCTTTAATGACTTTAATGACCCTTGTTGGATATGAAAATTGCCTTGTCCATTAAAAAGATCAATGAGAACTGTATAAAACAAGGATTGATTATGTCCTAAACAAATCGCAATTTCTGTTATCTCTAGATGTTGGATTTGCTCTAAGAAAAATAGGCGGAATGACAAAACCACAGGAGGAAATTTCCATTGACGGCGACTTCTGGCAGCTTGACATTTTGTCTACTTTTAAAAATATCCACCTCAAGTTTAAGCTGGGTGTGGCGTTTGAAGAACACACGGTAGATGGCAGGACTGTGCAGGTAAGCGCCAAATTTCTCTGAAGGTGCACAGGAACTCGTGCATTTACGTTTATACAAGAAAAGTACAATTATGTTAATAATAATGCCCGTTTGAAGGTCCTTCTACCATCATTTATATATTTTATATGAGGTTGCGGTAGCACAAGTACTGCACTATTTTTATGGATAGTGCTTTTGGTGGAAAGTTGTTCCCTCTTGTAAAACCTTTTTGGTTTATATGTCGCGTTACAATTAAGAGACGAATGTTCTCCTGTGCGCTCTAAAAAGGTGTTATCGCATATTTATGGCAAGTCATGGAAAACGAAATACCAATAACACCAAAAGCTTGTTTTTCTGAGATGGAAGATGTGGCCTTGATTTTAGACGTGGTATGTCATCTTAAAATTGCCAAGACTCCAAGTTAGCTAAATCTAAAGACATTTTGTCATTTTGATATATTTTTGGGAATATCTTTATTTTTAATACAAAGTATAGCATGTAATGAAAGGTGGTAAATCTCCGAATCGTTATGCGCTCACTTTTCGATAATAATAATAATAGTAACAATAATCATAAAATTAATAATAAATTTTGATGAACACATCGACACATTTAGTTTTCACGTGCAGTTTTTAATTCACATTTCAATATCATATAGGCCTACATGTGCCTTTTTAGATACATCAATTCACTTTCAGCAGCTATTATCAGCATGTCTTCATGAAGTTGTTATTGTTATGTACCCTCTACCGGGGTGACATATTGATTTTTCACAGATATTCAAAGGTATGTCTCTAGATAAATAGACAGTCATTTTGGTCTGCAAAATATGTCCACAATAATAACTGCGGCCCTGGTAGAGGGTAATTGTCATGCATGTTGTAAAGTATTTTTTCAGTTCTCGACGCTGCTCTTTTACATGATCTTCCTCAATTACATCTTCATCTTTTGATTACGGTAATTTCACTGCTAGGAAGTTGTTAACAGTGGTTTTTTTTATTTAAACAGGAATACATAGAACAGTTAACACGTTGTTGATCCACGATTTTTTTTGCATAGCAAATACTGAGAAAGAATTGTATTCGAGAAAGAATTATATATTCGGACGGCGTAAAAGCGAATATATTAACATATATACTCCTGAAAGTTGCCAGTGTGTCTTTGTCAAAATACGAGATCATACAATTCAATCCAATTCAATTTATTTCTGTACTGGTACATAAATAATCATGACTTTGTACAATGTAATATAATGAAACAATACAATTGGTGCACTACCAGTCTCTAATTGGTAAATGGATTGCCAGTTTGTGAGTGAACAAGTATATATCTTTATGTAAAACAAAACAGTTATAGACTTTGTGTTTTGATCAGCAAGCGGCTGTGTCTTCTACATGTATTTGTCTTGTATGCAAAATTCGTGACAAAAAAAGCTCTAGACTTTGTGTTTCCATCACCTCGATGAATTATTGACCCTCTACAGGGATAAATGACCCCCGCCTTCGGCTCTACTCGTGCAATAATCTACAGCTTATGTAGCTTATTTCGTGATGCATTATTGTTATATCTTTTACACATGTATTTTGTCTGTTAATCCACTTGGTGGTTTGTAGCCATTTTATATGTCTTCATGCTTGGTATATAAAGCTGACATTTTAGTAATTTGCCTAACAGTAGAATGATATCTTCTCATTTGTCCCTTTTTAGGTATTGGATTTCCTTAACTCGTAAAGCTCATTTGTCAATAATTATTAAAGGTAAAAGTTTCAGTGCAGATTCAGTAAAATGTAGATTTAGAATTTTTTACGGATCATTAATGAGTTACTTATAACAAAATACAGTCGTAATGCATTTCGTACAAAATGATATGTTATCAACTTAGTGTATCTCGCTAGGATAGAACCTCTCATGCCTTTTTTTTTTCGTCCTCCGCATCCGTCGTTGCTCAATGTATAAGACAAATACACCACTTGTCAGCAAGGTGCGACATCCTTTTGTTATTTTCATTCGTGTTGGTCACATGTATTTACCAGAGCTTGTTTTAGAAAAGATATTTTGCCCGAAAACTGGCCTTAGCTTTTAGAATAAATTTTCACTTTCCGCTGACCTAATATAAATCAGTATTAAAGCAATCTGACGACATCTTGCCCGCTTTGCATAACAAGGAAGACGCAGCTTATGTTTCAAATTATGTACTGGGTTCGTAGCAGTACGGCGAGATTCCTTTGGTGAAATATATTACTCATTGGTCTCTACTCGGACTAAAAACGATCTAGGTTCGACACAAGATTCCCCACTTCAGTTATCCCCGGAGAGCAAAGCAACACAACACAGCAGCTTCGTTTACAAAATTCAAAACTAGTTTACTATCAGGTTTGCCTGGTTTCTAAGTTGAAGTGACTTGACAGAATAAAGATATTTTAGCAAGATAGACGATTAAACTTTAAAAAGAGATAAAGGCAATTAAAAAGATACGGTCATTGCGAGATAAACTATTACGGGCCGTGCGCACATGGCGGCAACACCAAGTCTGTTGATTATTTTCATTTGTACACACCTTCCTTTTTTATACTAAAATTATAGAATAAGGTATTGCCACAATGGGCAGATGTTCTGTTTACTGAAAAATTTCGGGATAAGGACCACCCAGGTGCATTGGAACTTGCTGTATAACGCTGTAATTTTAGAGTGAGTAAGAGTGAGCTAGTGTCAGACCAATGAGTATTGACTTTCACATGGCAGTAACTGAGCTCATAAGGTGGCAATTATTCTTTTCCTACTGTGACAAAATACTTATTCGAGCTATTACAGTACTGTTTTTTTAACGCTCAAATAAGTATTGCCTTATCCACACACACGCAAAATCACACGCGCGCGTGCGATCGTGCGCAGTAACACACACACACACTTCAATGTGAGCTGAAATCTCTCCAAGATATTTTATATGCGATTATTTCGAAATATGGATCACATTACCTAACTTGATCTATCTAACGCTAACGGAAGTCTTTAACACCATGATGCCTTAGCAAGCATAGACAAGACTACTTTTCTCATACACCAAGTAAAAAATTATGCTTATGTCAACAGCGTAGGTACATATTCACTAACAGTCTTGTTCTGCAATGGTCTGGAGTACAGTTCTTTCAGGACATTTTCGATCCTCTAAGGATTTATCAACGCAATTCGTAAAACATTATGCATTTGCCATTTATGCGTACTTCAGTGACTAGTTCATCGTGACACTGTGGCAGTGGGCAACATAGGCCAGGCCTACTAGTTAAGTATCAAGCACATGTAAATTTTATTAAACGTGGCGTCGGATCGCAGTTTTCTGGTATAATTACTACAGTGAACGTATTCAAGTCTGCACGTGAGGGACACAGAAAAACAATTGCTACAGAATAGATTATACTATCTTTAAAACTGGTGCATCTAGCGCAATCATCCAAAGGGGGCATGCAGCACAATCAGCCTGTTTATTTACTACTGCATATATACATAATCATGTCTATACGTTAGAGATGCAGAAACGCAATTGCTGCCTCATTGATTCTCTCTCTCTCTCTCTCTCTGGTGCCATGGTCGTTTCGACCCTCGGGGCCTTTATGATGCCAGTTTCAGCGTCCGAATCCTTGCTGCGTCCCATATTTTTCTTTGTGTGTTCATTCTTGTGTTTTTCTTTAGTTGGTTTAGGAACAGGAGCCTTTGTCTCCCTCTAGTTTTCTTCCCAGGAGTCTATCTAGCCAGGATGAGGTCTTCGAGTTGGCCTTCTCTAATGAAAATGGCCGGTGGATTTTATCTGTCTTTCCTTTATAACCCTAAGTTTTTGTCGGTCTTGTCCAACTCGCTTCAGAACTGAGATGTTAGAGAGCATTCACATCGAGAAGAGCCGAGGTCTAGTACGGCCGACACCTAAATATGGCGGACCCACATGAAAGGAAGACCGCATAATCCTTTAATGTTCTCTCAATGAATGTCACTGAATGTCATTGAGAGACCATTAAAGGATTACGCGGTCTTCCTTTCATGTAGGTCCGCCATATAGGTAGGCCTTGCTAGACCTCGGCCGTTTTCGATGTGAATGCCCTCTTAGTTTCATGAATATTATATGAGATACGCAGTATTCGACGGTAGAACCACATCTCTGCTGCCTGTATGTTTTTAGTCGTTGCAGCCGAGACAGTCCATGCCTCACTGCCGTACGAAAGAATAGATCATACAAAACATTTTAGTTGTCTGATTTTTATCAATTATATTACCCTTAAAACAGTGCAATAATCGGTTTATTGGAGCCTTAACGGATATTTTCTTCCCCAAACATTGCACGTGCTTTTGAGAGCCAACTTATTCTGAAATTCAAGTTGCTATTTTTTAACACATCAAGTATCCGTCACCTCTAAAAATTCTATGCGGCAATCATGAAATGATATTTGTACGTGTACTTATACCCTTTGTTTTTCAGTCTACGTTCACAGTAGAAGATGATAAACTTGTGCACGTCCAAAGAGGAAAACCAGCAGATTCGATAATTACCAGAGAACTAGAAAACGACGGTACTTTAAAAGTGGTGAGTACACACTAAAATGGCGTGAGGCGGCGCAGGGTGACGGATAGTTTGGAATATGGTAAGCATATGCTGCTTCCGTCTCCACTCTCCGTCTTGCACTTTACTGAACTACATTTACATTTCAATTCATGCTTTCGTTATCTAGTCTTCAGGTGACGCAGTATAGTCTAATTTGCATAACAAGGGGTATATAAACGGCGTAATTCGAACACCGTTCTTTGAATCAAGTTTAAATAGCCTACGTGCATCTTTTTGTGACCATTTATCTGGCAGTAGCAGGACAAAATATAGAGTTGATTTACGGCCGTAGCATAAAACTCTAGGGTAATTTTGAGCTCAAGCCTCACTATTTGATATAAATAACAGCAGTGATGCGTCAGACAATTTTTTTAATGTCGTGACTAATATACAGAGAAAATGCTGCCTCTGTACCCGTTCCTGATCCAACCACGCAAGATGTAATTAATCGCAAGAGCTCGTCCACACCTTACCCCATATATTCCAAATGATTTGATATACCTGCTCTATGCCGTATTGAAAAGTACTCGGAGAAATAGTAAGGAGCGACATCTTTGACAAAGTGACATTTTTGTATATATATAATTATATATAAAAAACAAAAACAGGATTGGTTGCTAAACCCGACCGGTTTATATTTAGCATGAGGGCGTTGTTTATTGTGTTGCCATGGAGGACAATCGCTCAATTCAATAATATCTCTATTTTCACCGGTGCAGATGTTTTTTTTTAAGTTGTCAGTATCATTTTATTTGTAGTAAGGACTACGTAGACTTGTATGTGAAGGGATTTAAAATCATCGATGTTGATAAATATACAGTTGTCGTACGCCTTTTTTCTAATTTCTTATATCAGTAGCGGATTTGGGAGAGGGCAGGCCCGTAGCCAGCAATTTCAGAGGGGGGGGGTGTTCGTTTCTGAAAAAGTGGACCTTTTACCATAAAATCCTCAAATACGCAGGTCAAATTTTACCCAGAGTGGACCTTTTCCCAGCAAAAAGGGTGGTTCTTTCGAACCCTTCGAACCCCCCTGGCTACGGGCCTTCACCGGGCCCCGAACCTCCACGCAAAGGGAAGGGGGTGGAGGGTCGGCTTCGCATCCGCGTACCCCTCATATATTATCCATTGTGAACGAACTAGCCTCTCTCCCCCAAGCAGTGAATCATCGCGGCACAGTTGTAATTTTAACTCACCAATAGTTTTTCAAAGGTTCTTCAAATTGACAAATAAGATTGGCTAATTGGAGGTAGGCGTTCGCCCTTACAGCTTATTCTAGCGTTTATACGTCGTAATAAATCCATTTCTTTGGAGTGTGGACGTTGTTGGTACCCATGGCAGTGGGTGCTGATACTGCCAATGTTCATTCTGCCATGGGTCCCTTTTTTATGTCTTTTTAATTTTTTATTAATTAATTAAATAATTTTGTTTATTTATTGTTATTGTTATTATTATGAATAAGCACTTTTCCATAGCTTTAAAATCGTCTTATATTAAATACATAATGTATAGTTAGGCCTACTCTATATAAATTAGTTTTTGTTCTAAACTGTAACAAAAAAAAATGTATGGTCACAAATCACAATAGCAGGTTATATTTGATGAGAAAAGAAAATGTTTGAATCGTAGAACCATTAGTAGAAGAATGTCAAAATCATTAAACCATTTTACTCGCGAAGAGATATTGGTGCAGATAATTTTGATTCTGTTTGCCTAACAACTGGTAACCAAAGTTAAGTCAAATTAGAAATTAAAAACTTTTAAGTTAAAACTTAAAAACAAGTAACATATAGCTTATTTCCTACAGACAAACACAGTCTCACACCGAGGTGATTGGAGGGATTGCTCCCTTATCCAGCAACTTTTTTGGCTGTATAAATGTCTAATGATTCATATGCTTTTGACTAACCCACCGTTATAATATTGATTCCACTCTGTTTTCTTTTACAGACATTCAAAGTGGTAGGGAAGGAAGAGGCAACATGCATTAGGAAATTCAAAAGAATAGAATCATAGTGAAAGACCGACATGTATTATCAGCTATTCGCCATTTTACAGACCATGGTACTACCCCAATAAAATATGTTATCTTGCAGTAGAATGTTTGCTGTTGCGTCTAATAATTGAAGTACGAATTTCATTCTGAGTTGCAAAGCAAAATCTTGTTAATATGACGGATCTTGCTACATGCATAATTTGACATAATTCACAAAGCTTTTCTTATATATTGTGCCAGTGACAGCGATAATGTGATTTTTAACTGCCACAGCCCCAGTATTTTGTACGGCGTGAACACACTTTGAAATAAAGCATGTGTTCAGATGTCAAATATGTTCCATAATGTTATAGCCTGTTTACTTCCTTTTGGTTCTTATTAACAACGATCAATGGCGACAGTTACATTCCAAAACCGTGCTGTAGTGTGAATAATTACTTAGCATGCAGTATTTAAAAGCATAAAGAATACTATATAAAGCTATAGATACTAAATTAACAGCCAAGACACAGTGTAATAACAAGATTCCCACGCATAGTGAACAACGTGACGGTGACCACGTCAAAGCCCTCGCTTCACCGGCTTCCTGTTACCGCCAAGGCTGCCAGAGGAGGTTGGTGGTCATGATTTACGCTTTAGAATCAGAATATTATTCGTCATGTATCCCGCAAACGTCCACGCACGCACGTTACGATGTTGCTAGCCTGAGGGTAGCAATGGAGAGGGTCTAAGATGGGTATTTGGATGTGTAAGTCTGAGTGCGGTGTGCTCAAATCTTCGCGCACGTGTGTGTTTGTGTGTGTGCGTGCGCGCGCGTGTGAGAGAGAGAAAAAGAGAGGAGTCTGTGAGACAGGGAGAGAACCACACTTTTCTGTATGTAATGAGATATAAAAGATGTACTGAGATTTGCATGAGGAATTGTTACAGGTCAATTGCCATGTGTGTGATACATCTAATCACTTCTTGTGGTCGCAGAAAGTACGCATCAATGACACTAAATCATGCAAGCTCAACCTGCCGAGGACACGAGCCGTATTCACCCAGGGGCAGTTGCACAACATAAGGTTAGAGAAGAATGGCTGATCTTAACCTGAAGACCAAAAGATTTGTCTAGGATAAATTCGTGATAATCTACTGATTTTTTTTTGTCTTAAACGTCAGTCATCATTATTGTGTTATAAAGCAAGTTTAGTGGTTCATTTAGCTTAGCTACTTGTAATTATGATAATAATAATGTATATCTTTTGAATTTAAAAGCAAAATCAATGTACAGAAGACTCAAATAGTATCATAAAAATTTTAACTTCTTGAAAAATTCTAGGCCTCTGATTGTTCAGTTACAATGCCCTTTTCTGTTTGCTTTACTGCCATATACTACATAGCTATTACCATTTGATTTTGACTGACCTTGTAGTTTGCAGTAACATTTATTTGTACTAAGATATAAAGAAAAATGCAAATAAGTCAACATTTCTGCTAGCACTGAATTCTCTCATGACCGTGTCTAAGACGCTAGAGCATTTAGCAAAATTAAAAGCTCATTCATTTTTTAAATTTTTTATTTATTTATTTATTTTTGTAAGAGAGCATATTACGAATCGATGGGTTTTTATTTCAAATGAAAGCAACGGAAATACTTCACTAATTTTGTTTGTTGTGTTCCATTTACTGTCAGAAAGGGCGGTTGAGGTACAGCTCTCTCTGCCGCCATGTATTTGTAAACGTCTTCTAAATTAGTTCGAATGTGTGTCGAGTTATTTGCTCTGCTGCATCGAATACCGAAACGACACGAATCAGTAACCGCCGAGTCCGGGCTGCATGCGCTGTGGGTGTTTTGAAACAAAGCAGCCACGCGGCCAATGCGATCCTCGTTGTATATGGCATTTAAAACCATATCCGGAACAAAAGCCTCAGCATTTACTATCATAAAAGACCTGGCCTAACTATTGGAATCAGTATCATTCGACGGAGGCCCGGAGACACGTCCAGATCACGGAGACACGTCCAGATCTAAGAACTCGAGCTCCGTCACCAACCCAAGGTTTACTTTGAAGGCCATTCAGGTAATGATAAAATGCAGTTACGTTTTTTCTTCTTAACAGTGCGTTATCCAGCATGAAATAAATTTCTGAACACGCTCCTTTTGTATACCAATAGCATATTTTGGTGTTATCTGACTACCTACTGACGGCATTCCAATCAAAGTGAAAAAAAAACATGTACTCAGTTCATTCAAAAGGGATTTGGCATGCAGTGTACATGTATGGCAGAGTATCTAGACGGCGTTCTCGCACACAAATTTAAAACTGCATGTCTGCCGAAAGTGGGCATCAAGGGAAATATAACTGATATGCAGGATGTCAAATAATGTAAACATTGTTTCATTTGCAAATGTACTTGTAGGTTAGCTAAAGAGGTGATTGGCTCCAACAAAATCTAATAGATGTGATCCGAATTTGACACTCCATGTTAACTGCCTGTACAGAACAAAGAGACCATGCAGATTCTATGCACAGCTCACTTAGCAATGTAGTTGCGAGAAGAAGGCACCGTTTAAGTATCTCAAAACTGCTATCGCTGTCAGATTGCACATATATATTTTACGTCTGGCGAAAGCCGTCCAAAATTTTACAAAAAAAAAGAATTTTAATGAAATTGCACAAAAGCATATGTTCGCCACAAAATAACGGAATTCAGATAGTCAGGATTTATTTGCCGATTAATGTTAATTTTGCATAGCGATGGGATGGAAATTTTTATAGGATAGTACATATAAAATACAAACACAAATAAAAAACATAAATTCAAATAAATTAAGCACATAACATTGTGTAACAATCGGGCACCTTAAACGCTACATGTAGGTGATTGTGATGGGACAAACAGGACAAGACTTTGTACCTGATAGTCACTTGCTACTTGTATGTGTATAGTATAAGCTTCTAGATATGTGGAGTAGTAGTACAACTTCTTTACCGACACTTATGCAAACGTCATCACTTTATCATTTACCTTTCGTAAAAACAGATTGAAATCTAATTGTTTTGGGGACTATTATGCGTTTTAAATACACCGTCGATCATTTGAAAATGTTTTAAAACATCACATCAAAGTATAATGAATCGCATTAACAAACTGCTGGATATTCCTCTGGTTCCAAGTGTTAATTGGACAAGTTGTTATGTCGTCAGCGCAATAGGTAGCGAAATGCAGGGCATTCAGATAAATACTGGGCTCTCGGACACATACTTAGTCAAACACCCCATTTCCATAGATATTTAGATCGATCTATCCCTATCCCTGGGGGGAGTCTCACTAGATTACTGTCAGCTTGGCCGGCTTAAGCATCTGTCCCGCCTACTAAAAGCTGTAAGGGGGTAATTAACTATGGTGTCCGCTCGGCTGACTGCAATTTAGCCTGAACCCCCAGGGAGTTAGGTCAATCTAAAACTTAATCTTAAGATCGATCTAAATCTCTGGGAAAGCACCCAAAGACAGATTTCTGTACAAACCCACTAGTTGCCATATGTCAGTTTATATTTGATGACGTCTAAGCTAGCGTGGCATGTATGAACTTTTTCTTTGACACAAGTATATTTTATTTTTTTAAGCATAAAATTCCCGTTGTATCTCAAACGTTTGGCAAATTAAAGCTTCGGGGACGAAAGCGTGCATTGCTGCCTGTACAACTAAAATTCCAATTAAGGGTTATTATCCAATTAAGGATTAGCACTAAGGATCTCTTGTCATGCTATTACAACCACCAGTAAATATTAATTAACAAACGCTGGCCCCTTGATTCGAGGAAGACTTTCTGTCAAGAACTAGTGTTTAATATGCAATGTTTCCGGCATATCGCTGTAATAATAATCAAAGAAACATTGATTAGCTGACCATATGCAATGATTTTCAAGTAACAGAAATGCATGGACAATTAAATTCTTGAGTAATGCATAGGAAGAGGTAACAAATCTGAACAGGGCGAAAGAGCACGTATACATTTGTGCCGCAGTTACTGGTCTTCGCATTTTCTGTTCAAGTCAAATTAAGTCCCATAGAACTGAAGTGTGGCATAATTTCTCGTCTTAAAGCCCGGGGGTGAGGGTGGGGGTGGGGGTGGGGGTGCAAGCTGTGTGGATCGAGGCGGCTCGATGATATGGGGAATAGGTAGACGATTCTGTTTTCCTGGGAATGGTTAAAGGAAATATCTGTTGACCAATTCAGCACGGCACAAGTGAATATGTGCGGATAGGCTGGTCAGGCCTTAGCACTGGTCGTTTCCGTTAGACTACAACAACTGAGGACTGAATCCTCTATCATGATTATAAAGTTTTCGTTTGTGTGAATTGTAACAAGTATTAAAAGCAAATATGCAATGTCGCGTTGGATTCGCTCATCAATGAAGCTAGAATGTATCTATTAGCAACGGATTCTAACGTGTCATGTGAATGAATCACTGTTTAACTAACTGAAAAAAAATATCATTTTGGAAAATAGGGATTTTATTCTTAAATAAACACATGATCACAAAGGACGAGCAGAAAAAAAATAAGGGAGTATGGAGTTTTTATGAAGTAGTTTGAACGAACATCGTGTATCATACAAATACGTAAAACTTTTGCTAATTGACAAAGAGGCCATCTCATCGTGTCCTACCACAGCTAATTAGCACTTTACCAATATCACTCAAAATTTGTAGTGTTAAACCTTTAAAACTTCAAAATTTACCCAAACATGCTCTATACACATGTTTCTGACCAGGTCCGCTTACGTCATGAGTTGTGACGTAATCCAGACTATAAACAGGACTGCACAACCTGGATAAGAGGCTGTTGTTGATGAAAACGCGGAGAAGTGAGAAGTGAGAAGTAGCAAGAATACTAGATATCCGCACAGCAAAAAGTGAGTTAAACTTTTCCAAGGGTGGCTTTTCAGGGCTAACAGGATCGTTGGTGGGGTATAAGCTTGTGTTACGTAGCGGATGATTTTAATCTAACTTTCTGATATACTCCATGTAGTAAGATGCGTTTTTTTTGCCCTTGGTCGTTTTTATTCTGCCTTCGAGTCGTAGATTGATTGTCACAAAAGATAGCTTATCATTTTATTTTATCTAGTGTAGTGTACTAAATAATAAAGTACATTGTTTTAACATTTATTTTATCAAGTATTCCTTTCTCACGCTCCCCGAGACCCTGGATACTAATAACTTTGGCAGGATTCCGTAACTCCTATAATTATCGAGCGTAGAGTGCTGTAATATTGAATGTGTCATTATTCTTTTCTCCGTATAGAGGATAGATAATTAAGATTATACTTTTTTCTTTGTTTAATTTTTCTGTGGTAATTCCTCAATCAGATGAGGGTTGTCTTAGTGAAATTCAGCAGGCTATTGCTTGGTACTCAATGTTGTCATTGCAGGGTTGTCTGTTAAGATGAAAATTAATTTTTAAGTGTTGTCCTTAGTCATGATATTTTAATTTAAATCCTTCAAAGAACTGTAGATTTGTCATCAGCTAGCGGTCAGCCAGTGCCAAATAATTCTTTTGGCAATCTTGCAAACATTAGATTTTGAAGTAATTATTCATCGCTTCCTTTTTCTTAGAATAAGGCTGACGTAACAGCGATTTCCCACGTTACCTCTTCATTAAAATTTGTCACTGAAATGCACTAATTAACGAAAGGCACATTGTAGTATCCTGAACAACAATTGGTAATTCTGCTTTCACAGAGGGGGGTAAAAATGCTCCGATCTGTGTTTTTTAATTCCAACAAACCTTTCGCTTTATAATTAAATGGAATCTCAATAATACTGTGTTCTTGCAAGCGTCTGTCATTGCCTTTTGTGGAGACATAAACTGGTTCGATACTTTGAATAATGTTATTCCATAAAATAAACAGAAAATATCGGAGAGCAAAATAGCAAAAGCTTAATTTCATTAAAGAAATGGCATTTTGAAATAAAAATGCAATAACAAAATAGATACCAACCTGCTATTTATAGCCGAAATTATTCATTGAGGTTACTGTAGCACGTGTTTTAGAAAAAAAATGTATAAAGGTATTGTACCAACTTTGTGAACAGTGCGCTATGTGACACGGAGGTCGGCTCTTTCTTAAAAAGTGATTCATAGTTTATTGGTCGTGGTGAATTGTCATCCATGTGCACTATAAATGGTGCTATCAAAGGTTTATCGCTCTTCTGGCTGTGAAGTTGCTACAGGTACCATGGTGAAGGTACGGGAGCTCACAAAATACGACAGAAAATAAACTGTTACTCTGAGGGAAAAGGGTATAGATGTCTCGAAATTGCCACCAGATATGGTGTGTCTGTTCATACTTTATGCAGGGTGTGTAAAAGGATGGAGGGCACTGGTGGAGTAACAATAGATATCCCATAATCTACAATGAGTTTCATACTTCAGGTCCAATAAAACAACAAAACACTGAAGAAAAAGGAACAAGCCATATACCAAAATCATTTTATACCTGTAATGTGTTAACATTAGCACTATCAAAATCAGCAGGTAAGATAATTAAAAAGCTCTTTGTCCTTAATTTGAAGACCGCTAGCGTTCGGGTATCCGACTATTCTATAACCCTGTTTTTTCTTCCTTTTTTCCAGGTGTGAGCTCGTGTTAAATTGTACCTTATACAAGAGATCAGCATGTGCTGCCGGTTCATCTTCATTGTCGTTCTGCTTTTCGGTATCTCATTGCTGACAAGTGGAGGCGCCCTCTTTGGCGCTAGAAACCCCAAATTGCCGCCTATTCTCTTTGGTCGCCGTTCCCAAGCTCCAACGCAGGGGCAGAGTCAGGTTCCTCGTGCCGACACTACCGACAAATGCGTCCTTAAACACGCTTCCCTTATCCCTTACTTCATCGCTTGCTTGGCTGACAAGGGTCAGATTCCAAAGGAAGATAAAACTTTGTTGACCAGATTCCTGCGCCAACATGTGACCGGGGAACGCAACGCTGATGGTGTGGGTTACAAGGCGAATCTCGCCAAGTAGAAAATCCCGACAAGACGACCAATCATTGGCGTATATTAACTTTCGTATGGCGCATGGCACATACAATCATTTTCAAAATTCAAGAAATTAAGTGCCTGCAAAGCAATTCTAACACTGGATATCTCTTTACATGACTCTAAGCTGCATTTATTAACAGTAGAAGTCTGACGGCTCAGCTTTATAACAATACGAAAATACTATATCATTACTGTGATGTTACTATTCTAATCAATCCCAACGCTGAGTACGGCGTTCAGCTGAATGAGCAGCATCCAAATTAAGCCAATACACGGTTGTTGACACTGCATTAACTCTACATTAAGACTAGAAAATGTGCGAGAATTTGCGTGAGGTATGGGATTAAGGTTTTAGCGATAATGGTAAAATTCTACGCGTCGGGAATGCCGTCTTAGACTGCATTCAGATTCACATATAGTAATTATAGCTGGGTCTTTTGCAAGCAAAAGTTGTAGCTGTTTTGATTGCACAGTTTAAACACAAATATATATGTATGGGAGATCTGAAACTTTACCTTAAATGCAATGTTTCTATTGCATAGTATCACATATTTGTTTTGACAATCAACGGCTAAAAGAATAAAGATTGTTGTCCAATATTTTAGTGTGTGTCAAGAGACGTACATGTAATTCAGGCAATGAAAGCAGTGTACATAGCGCGTCGGCAAGGAAATAAATTAGCTGCTTTGAAAGCATTCCGTTTTTATATTTAGTGCTATGCATGAACAATTTAATTTTCAAGAGTGTAACAACTAAATGACCATTACTTTCTGTCTTATATATATATATATATTGCTAATAAGAACGCTATACAGCCCAGTCTTGTTTGTTGTCTAAAAGACTAGTGCACATATATACCTAATGTCTTAAATTCTGATTTAACAACTTTTCTTTTTAACAAAGTAACGACAGTGGTAAGATTGACTGGTGGGTATTTTCTACATAAGCTCAACTTTACAATAATTCAAGCCGTATATTGTTTTATATATGCATGAAGGAATACTCGAGATTGATGTCACCCTTATTGTAGAGAGCAGTAATTGACGGGAAGCATAAAAAACTAATTTAAAGAGATAACTTGAGAACAGTATTGTTTCCCCAGATTGCGCAAATAATGAATTCTGTAAAACGCACTAATATAACCGGAACCTGATTGGTGACTTTCGGCAAATATCCAAACTAAAGGGTATCCACATATAAAAGTTTTCTATGATAGAAAATCTATCCTTACTGTCTACGTTGCGCAGGAACATGGCAGATATAAAATGCAACGTAGTCGCACCGAACATTGGTGTACATAAACGCATTAGGGCCGTTTATCAGCACACAATCCGCGCTGTCTCCCTGGGATCCGGTCAGCGGATGGCCTGGCAACCATTCCGTGAACACGCTGCCCGATGACGTCACATTGCCGTAGCGGAAGATGCCTTCAGTTTCCATGTCATTCACGCCTGAAACATGATTATCGGTGTACAAAGATGGCGTCCTGTGTAAAGGTCAAAATTGATCCTTGGCATAATGTAATGCAAGACGTGTAACACGTGAATATCAAGATTAAAATGTAAATTACACTTTTTCCTTTTCACAGGTTTCATTAACTATTAATCAAGGCCAATTAAGAAAAAACGCTTGTTTAACCAATAAAGTGGATACAAATTACGGTCACCCACCCGCCCACTAAATAGAATATGTTCATACTTATATGGTATTCTTTCTTCTTATCCAATGCTGTTACCAGTGCTTTGTATTCTGACTTCCGTTCAATAGTTGGTAAAACGCCACCAAGGTTTTTGCACCTGTCGATAGCCTGCTGATGATTTGCTGTTGAACTTGATATGACGTAACATCCGGAACCTATCTTGTTGTAACCAGGGGGGCATTCCCTCCCTTTTAAAATAAAACTTGGTGTTAAGAACATCTTCAGTGAAACGAGCTTTCATTAAATAAAAAATAAATATCATGTTTTTATAGCATGGCTTTCACTTAATACAAACAAAAACGGTGTAATAAGTTTTAATAGCATGGCTCTTATCAAATAAAGATGTTTTGAAAGCATGGTTATGTAAAATATTTCTTATACGAGAATCACAACCGTGATTGTTTTTTTTTAAAGGAATATTGTTTGAAAACACTCAGTGGAAGCCTCTTGGAGAGTCCTTTGGCACCTGTACTTGGTATTAAAATGTTTACTAGGTGTGCACATGTTTCATTTTGGCAACTTCCAAATAAAACAGCCATACATACATGTAGTTCTTGGCAAAAAATGCGCATAATGCACAACATGGAATATTCATAATTTGAACACACTCACATGGAAACTATAATTAAAATAAATAAAATTAAATTAAATAAAATAAAAAGAAAAATGTAAAATCGAAATAAGCACAGACAGATTAAAAAGCTATACAACGAAATATGACTCACATTGGCACTGGTAGGACCCATTGCTGTTCAAACACGTGTCATAACCGCTGCAAGGGTTGCTGAGGCATTCGTTGATATCTGTAAAGCAAGTAACAATATTATTTCACAATTATCTTCCTTTAAAAACAATTTGACTTGCGAGAAAATGGTGACAATTAACGCAATACAGTGTCTGGCCTAATCAAGATCGACATGCTATTTTTTATGTACATGTATGCCTTTTGACGTGATATGCAATTGTGATGAAAGAATTATCCCTGAAGGCACTCTATAAATCTATAGGTGGTACTATCTCTCACCATGGCAACCCCCCGTGATGTTGTCGAGCTCAAAGCCAGAACCACAGTCACAGCGCCAGCCGTTCTTGTCACAACTACAGGGTTGGCCAGAACACTTACTGCAGTCTGGAGTCGCTGCAAGAATAAAAACCCCATAAATTTTGTCATAGTGAAAGAATCATGTATATATGCCAATATCCACGTTTGTTTGTTATAAACTGTCAATTCTTATTACATGTACATTTTTATTTGTAAAAAAAATGCATTCAAACTAATGCATGCCTTCAACATCTAAATTACCTCAAGTGACAGCTGACGCCTCGGACCGTTTATGTTTACGTTGTCATTTGCCTTACCCAAAATATTTAAATCTATGACAAAAACGTTTACGATTAAGCGGCTTCCAGGAGGACTCGCTAAAAGATGTGTCGCACATCTCAAAGCACCAGTTGGCAGGGTTACGATCACCATCTTCGTAGCAATAACCGTTAATTAGGCACGTTCCACGCTACAAAAATACAACACACTTAGATAAACTGTACATATACAATTGTAGCACACCTCAGAAAGTTTGAAAGCCATTTGTCACTCTTGTAATTGCAATAATTATCAAACTTATAAGCCTTAAGTTACAAATGCAGTTCCTAAATAAGCATAAGAATCATGTATCTCAATTCATCAATTTGTATATATTTTTTTCATCGTGGACGAAAGTGGCTGAGGCATAATGGAATTATGGAAACGAGCACTGCATTACATGTACTTAGTATATTAGGGCCTACTAGAGTACGAGTGCACATTAATAGGCAATGAATAATACATGATTAAGCGATAGAGTATGGAGAAAAAAGTGGGTACTTAATTGACATTTGTGACATTGTAAAAGCACTGTGAATGTTGTTAGTTGCCATGATTTGCCAACACTGTATAATATCAAGGGTGTCTGCAAAAATAGATTTATATTGCACTAGGGAAAATATCATTTCTTTTAACTACAGTATATATGCTGTACCTACAAAAACTTACCTTTTTCGTGCACTGTCCAAAAGGTTTACAATCTACACATGCTGAGTCAAATAACGTGACAAAACTTTCGTTTTTCCCAAACTTCACACCATCATTGCTAATGGACAGGAGAAAGCCTTGCGCAGGCGTACCAGCTGTTCCGGTAATAGTCACTGGCGGTATGATTGGATCACGTGGTAGGTGACACGTGACTTCAGAGAAACTAACGAATTCGGCCACAGCATGTCCCGTAGTTGCTGGCAGAATTGTGTAGGTCCCCGTGCTTATATCGATCTGAAGGTTTTGAGAAGGATAAACGTACCCGGTAGATCGTTAAGAAAAGTTGCTATTGTAATTGTTTATCATATTCATTTACACATAGTGCACATGTGTAAATGAATATGGTGTACATGTATATGCAAAAATTCTGCCGGATCATTAAAAGAAAACAGTACACAGTATGCAAGATCGGGAACAATTAATTTACAAATATGGCAAACAGATTCCTAATTTAAAGCAAACCAAGACATTTATGTACCTGAGCTTTTGTTACCCGACAGGAGAGGCGATCACTGCGAGTGACTGGTGTCGCAGGATCAACCAGAACTCGGAACTTGAGGCATGGACGCGTTTGGACGTCACACAGACCGGCATTCTGCACCTCAGTAATCTCCGGAGAAATGTTCGAGTTCACGGAGCAGTCTGCCGACATAAAGCCCGCTTCACAAACACAGTTTCCGTCCACACATTTGCCTTTTTGACTACACTCTCGAGGACACGCATTGGTTTTGATTTTCTCCGTTAACTCGGCAATATTCAAATGTGGAATTTGTGTTGCAGTTGTTGTTGTTGTCGGTCCAAGGGAGTCTACGTCTTTATCCTCCGGGAGAACTTCTTTGACTGCAGTTGCAATGCATGTGTCCACCATCTCTGTGACAGCCTCGTTTGCAAATCCCATGTCGTCAGCGACCTGTAAGGCCCAGATATAGAATTACCGAAGTGTATTTTATATTTTATTTAAATTTAATTGAATTCGACTTTAAACAATGCATTTGTAAAACCAGGAATGAATCTGAATTAAAACCTATTTGAATGCATAAGACTTGTGCATTTAAATTTTTTCAAGGAATATCGTTTTCCGTAGGGTAAAGCGGCCCTTTTACATGGAGAGGCATATCGGCATTGAAATACTTACGGAGTTGACAGCTTTTGGGTATCAAAATTATTATGGCTATAACTTAAAAAGAGTCACACACATAACTGGAATGCCTGCGCTCGGCAGGGCTATAGTTAACCGTGTGACAGGAATGGTACATGTAGTCCGCTAGGAACCGCTAGGAACCCCAATACTCCGACAAACCTTAACCTGCACTGATTAAATGGGACCCCGGACTTCCATTCCTAGGATTACCATTCCTGTCACACCAGATTCACGTTGTTACATCACCATCTAGACCTTCCGCCCACACGGCTATACGGATATTTGTGAATGGCGTAAAATACCACAAAACATGTTAGGGCCAAACATTTCTATACCGATGCAGTTTATGTGCCACAAATCCGACTCTCACCAAGATGTCGTCAATGCACTTTGGAACATTTTCAAACGGATCGAATCCCGGGACCTCTTGGCACAGGTTCACCACCGATGAATTTGCAAGGGTGTCGCGACACAGCTGCGCGGCCTGGGTCTGGGTGATTCCGCTGGGTGTGGGCCAAGTTAGGTTAACTACGGGCTTGGAGTAGTCTTCCTTGAACGTGAACACATACGGTTGGTAGTCGCTAGCTTCATCCGTATATGACGCTTCCGGAATATCACGCCTTTTCCTTCGGCCAAGGTTTCGAAATTCCACCACTTGTCTTGGCACTACACTTTCTAAATTTTTTTTGCTGATAATGTCTGGTTGTGTCACACGTTTGTCAAAGTCACACTTAAGGTATGTCGCGTCTGCGACCACAGAGTCGTTCTTATGGCAGTGGCAATACAAAGGTTCTTGTGACTGTTCTTTATATTTTGGGCTTTTGTTGAAGTAGTTTGTTTCAGGTTTGACTCTGAAAAGATGTTGTGAACAAAAAAAATAATAATAAATGCCAACAAAAACATATTATCTCATTTTGTAAAATACATGCTAACCATTAAATATGTAAATATTGTTACTGCACAGAGTCCAGTCTTTTCAAAAGTTGTAATACACGATGAACGCAAGAATATTATATTACAATTCATTATATTTATATAATGAATCATATTTATATTGTTATATCATAATGATGTTTTACCACATGCAACGCTGTCCACTTTAAACAACATTGACCGATGCTTAGAATGTAAAGCGTTCAATCTAAACAACCAGTTACAAAACACTGATTTAATAGTGTTATAATGGCAAACGTCACCTAATGTACAATAATGTAGACACAAGCAATTACCTCCATCTCTGATGCCAACTGGACTCGCTTCTGTCGATATCTCTTCTCTCGTCGTTACGATTTCCGTTATTGTTCCCGCACAGTCCTTCCACTTTGCCCCTGTCATCACTGGGGACATGTACGTACAGGTTTAAACCGAAATAACGGATATCAACGATGACATAGGCGCCAGAAGGAAAGTTGATCTGCAAAAGTCATTATTTGAATGATCTCCTAATTATTTTTAAATAATGGCTTCAATAAAAGACAATCGTATACAATAAGTTAGCGCAGGGCGATTCTAGTAGTTTCATTGCTAATGTCGATATTTTAAGTAAGGTGTAAAGTCATCATCTAGAATTATCATTTCTGACTTATATATACATACGATGTATTTCCTTCCATTTTGGTCGCTTTTGATGTGAGCGCCATCTGCCGGTGGTTCGTCGTTGGCTGACCGTCGCAAAATGCGTGGAACTACAGCCCGACGTTGACGCACGTTGTGACAGACATCCAAGATGTATACGTCATTGTTCTCACGGGCTGCAACGGCGCAGTTACACGTTTGGTAGCTGCGACATTTCCAGTGCCGTACCTGGACCTTTGTGCAAAAAAAAAAAAATAATAATAATAATAATAAATAATAATAATAATAATAATAACGATAATAATAATAATAATAATAATAATACAACGTAATGTATGAAACTCCACAGTTGTATCTTTGTATCTTATGTCAACATTAGTGCAGCTGGTCAGAAACTCTGTTTGGTTTACATGGTATTTCGATTTTATTGCATTGGTTAAAGTTACAATAGATAACATAATAACTTAACGGAAGGACCGAGTCACAGTTTTGTGACGTTGCATATGTACGTGTCAATTTCTTTCTATTCATACATGTTGGAACCAAAATCTATTTCATCTTCGTAGTAAGTCAATTCTCCCAGCTTCGGGTCTAATGAATCCGTTAGGCGACCTTGCCCAAAGTCAATAACTGTATTACATTCTACGACGAACTTAACAATTTTCTCTTTATTCAACCTGCTATGCAATTAAGGAAACGTATAGATATATACCTCAAAATCCCTTGTCTGGCTTTTTGCAAGAACAAACTCCCCTGCTCGCTGGCTGAAGTACGAACTGAAAAAAGGGTCTTCCTTTGGTTTTTCCATGCACATAAAGTTCACATGGTAGCATGGCATACATACCACATTATCGTACAGCTGATATGTTGTTTTCAGACATCAAATCACAGTGAAGTTAACGTTTGACCCAAATCACTTAATAAAAGAATGTCTATATAAAGCGCTACCCAGAAAACACAGAACGTGATTATGACGTTATCACAACGTTTATAAAACCGAAAAACGTTAAGGCTACGTTATGCTAACGCTAGAAAACGTTGTGTGTTTGCTGGGAAATAACGGATAAAAATGATATGTCTATGCCGCATGCTGCTATCTGATACTCACTATCTATCAAACGTTTCTATACGAGGGTCATTGTAAGATCGGCACTCGCTGTCGGCGACGTCAGTCGTATAAATCTGAATTGAAACTAGAAATTCACACAAAATCCTGCTGATTATGTAAAGCGCAACTCTATAATACCAAAAGACCAAACGCCTATTCCATATAAAGACACTCTTTATAGATTAGATATTTAGGTATGTCGCCATTTTTGAAAACGTTGACTGTGTTAATTGTATCTAAAAATGTTATTGTTATATACGAAATATAAATGAGTAGAATGATACAGCATTTGGAGAAAAAGCATTCCCTTAAACATACCGGAATTTCCTCCATTTGATAGCCATGCCATATACTTCGTGCTGGTGCTGGTGGAAATCCTTGAAATATGTTTATTGGTCGGAATTGTAAAAGACGTGAAACACTGTCCCTGGCACCGTCGTTTCTACCGTCTCGCTGCGCCAACATCTTCAGCGTGGACGAGGCATACGCGCGTTTGAGCTTATCATCCCATGAGTCCTCGGTGAAGGAAACAGCACATTTGAAACTCTAAAATGAAAGCAAGGAGAAAATGTTGACATCAGTGATTTGGTAGGTATATGAAATGTCACTATGACAAATATTTGTGTTCCATCAACATGATTGCGACAGCTGTAAAGGACTTACTATAAGATTATTTTAATATACACTATAGGACAGACTTAACTGACTTAATGAAAATTGTGTATGCGAAACTAGGGAAGAACGTTACAGAAGAAGATGTTTCAAGAGATTACGTGACGGACCAAAGTGTCAAAAAGTGCCCAAATTAAAAGATATCGGGACTGTTATCAATCCATGGTTGACTGGTTAAAGTGGACAATATAAACAAACATATCACAGGGGCGGATCCAGGATTATTTGAAGGGGGTCCGTTGATGCAAAGCCACGGGGTTCTGGGCCTGCTAAAGGGCCCCGAAAAATTTTGATATTTGAGGGTGAACGATGCCATTTAGTACGGTTAAGAACTATGATTCAGCTCGTCAAAATTCTAAATTTAAGAGGTGACCAGAAATCGAAGGGGGCTCAGGACCTTCTGACCCCCCTCTAAATCCGCCACTGTATCATATGTAGCATATTTGACAAAATATCTTATTTGTGACGCCATTACCTTAGGACTCCCATTGTATATTACACTGTCCAAGATAGTAGTCTCTACCTTCAATTCAAGAGGTTGGACATACGTTTTGCCGTCTTCGTACTTATGGCTCGTGTGTGTGTTGACTGCAATAGGGATGGTTGAGTAAACCTGAATCTCATATTGCGGACTATTTTCTGCTAGCACAATTCTTTTTGGTGTGGTTCCACTCGTCTTTTCCACAACCTATATGTCATTAACAAATTAAAAAGTGGTAAATAAATTTCTTCCGGATGTTGGAGTATACAATGTAGATTCTATAAATCAACCACGGCTTGTACATTTAAGCTTGTGTATTTACTTTTCTATAACTTCTTACGACATCAGAATAGAATGACAGCATCAAATATTATTTTCAAAATGGTAAGTGGAATGTCACTCAAAAATAGAGACAATTGATGTTAAAGCTGTAATCTGGATTTAAATGTGTTTTTTCAAATCAAAATGAACGTTTAAATACAAAGTTGAGCAAATGAAATAGATTTTAAAATATATTTAGGAAAGCACTAAGGAATTTCACCTTGATACCGGCATAATAATTATTCGTGGCGTGTGCTGATGCCGTTGGAAGGTGGTTATAGTTGACCCAGAAAGACGATGCATTGCAGGAGAGCTGGAAATATAAAGTGGTAACTGGGTTGTTATTGGTTTTAACAAGGCGTATCAACGACATATAAGACATATGCTTGTCACTAATACTATAAGTCAGTGAAATTCATGCAGGAAACCATTGTGTGGCAAATATCATTTGGCCTTACTTTTGACAGAATACAGTTTAAACAGAAAAAAATTCATTCGACATGTTTCTTTTTCCAACATACTGCAGTGCTCAGACCACAATGGTATTGAAATATCAATAACTTTGAATGGAATTGTACAGTACTAGCCGAGTTGGAGTACCCATCTTTAAATCGGAATTTGAAACTTGAGAGGCAATTTTTGAGCTTATCTAATATAAATTCAGAGGTACAATATGTATATCTCACATACAATGTACATGCATTAACTTATATCATGTAATTAACACGTGTTACTAGTGATGTTAGATTATGCTGTTCTAAAACCCAATTTAATCAGTGTGGGCGATGGGTTTCGCTACATAACAACTGATAATATTTAGACATATTTCTATTGTCCACCAGAAATAACACGTTCGCAAACTCACGTATTTGCCTAGATTCCCTGTGAGATTCGCAATTCTCAGCTGCCTTGAGGCCCTCCCCCTGGCTCCCGTGGTCACGTCGTCGTCGATGAGGGCGTTGTCTGCGAGATAACTGACACGTATCTTGACGTCGCCTTCATCACGCGTGCCAGCGGGCACGTTGTATGTCACACGGCACGATATGATCACCTGTCGTTCCTCCACGACTGGAGTCTCAATGATGACGTTGGTGATGGAGATGACAGGCAACTTAGCTGTGAAAAAAAAAAACGTATGGAAGATGCAAACAGTAGGATTCACGCATCAATTGGCTGTTTAAGATTTCAAGATCACACACACACGCGCGCGCTCGAGCACGCAAGAACACAAACACAGAAAAAAAAGAAAATGGGGGATAAATAGTAATATATATTAACACTTTAAAAGGACCATTGAATTAAGATGAACTTACTGACACATCTTCCATTTAACTTAAATTCTCCTGTAGGGCATCGTTCCACTTGTTCTCCTAGAAAATTCAAGGTCAATCAAGTTTAAATGAATTTAAACCGTTGTGGCGTTGAACAAAACAGTAGCGAAAATATTTTACATATTAAAGGGCATATGGCACATGAAGTGAAGAAAAGGGAAAGATAAAAAATTCGCGACTACCCAATTCTATGACATAGTAAATAGTTTTAAAATTTAACTAATAATAGGACCTAACCAAACTGCATTGAATAACCTTTGTAACCGCAGGAAAGGACAGGGGCTAGAAATGTTCACAATGTCATTTTTCAATGAAAAACAGTCTTAATTGCTTGTTATCATAAAACCCCACACGTAGTATAAAGTGGATTACTGAAGCAGATTCACTGTTTCTCATTTCAATTAGTACATATTCAAACTATACGAAGTGTAAATTGGTCCTAATGGGAAACGCAACAGCTTCTCGCCTACGTGTTAAGTAACAGGGCGCAGAGATGTGAAGATTTTCTTTTTTTTTTTTTTTGGGGGGGGGGGGGATGCAGTCACCGAAGTAGCGCAGAATTTTTTTTGTCGGTTCCCTGTAAATAAGCTCAAACAGGGCAAACGACAAAGACGGTGTCGATAGTTTTTGACAATGATAATAGTACTGTCCCCGGAAGTGGGTACGTTGCGCAATAACTTCGCAATATTCGAGGTATTATTGCGCACATGCAAACGAGACTTCAGTGCCCTACACTCAAAACAAAAACGCTTAGCTGTTTCTAACCTTCACTTACCTGCGCCGCAGTAGGCCACATTACAGCCTGGAGTCGGTGGAAGTTGATACACGTAATAATCCTCATTGTTCAGCTGACAGCGTTTGACTTTAATGTTCCAGAACTGAAAGCACGGAGCTAAACCGTAGTTAACGCACACCTGAAAGCAAAGAGAAAATGTAATTATAAACCAAAAAGTGTGTGATTGTTTTCGAAATATCTTTAAAAAACAAAGGTAAATCAGCAACCCCCACCAAGCGCATTACCTCCTTTCTACGTCGTAATGACATCACGGGGTCAACACGACGATAAAAAATTAATGCACATGGACAGGTTAATTTATGGAGAATATGGCCCAAGATCAATACCTACTTTCTGTGTAGTCTCCGTATAGTCTTGGGGATGCTGTCCATCAAGATACACGGGTACCATAGTACCGCAACTGAAGGGCTTTACCAGATGGTCCGCCAACTTACTGCCAGCTTTGCCAATGAAACGGTACCAAAGTCCGTCTATGAAAGCATCGTCGCATAAGAATGGCTGGTTGGGCGTGGGCTTGTGAGTGTGGTAGCGGTCACCATTGTAAAGCTCCACGTGACACGTGTTTTCACATGGGTCGCAATCCAAGTTGACAGCACCGAAAGTGATACATGTACCTGCAAGAAGGCGGTAAATATTGCTTCTGTAGTCGTACACTTGAGTTTCAAATATTTTTAAAACCACGAAAATACAGTTAACGACCTTTCAAACAACAACTACACGCGTCCTCCAACGAAACCCTAAGGCGTATCTGAAACTCGTTACACCGAAATTGCAATTGTTTGGATAACAATTTTGGCCCACTCTTACGAATTTATAACAAAAGAAAAGACCACGATGTTTACAATTCATTAACACGGATGTAGGAATTTGATGTTCACTATCAAATTATTCCATTCTCCAGCCCCCAATTTGAAGGGAGAAGAGATGGCAAACATTCTCTATCCAAGCCGTCACAAGCCCGGTGTAACAGGTGCTTTAAACACGTCAAAACAAACCTGTTGATATAAAACTAAACATGTGGACAAAATTAGGAACGGCACAAAAGATATTTCATCGTTACCTGGAGATTTTAAGCTGTTTGTCTTTTCTTTTTTAATTACACAAATGCCGACAATATGTGTGAGATTTTATCATTTAAAAAAACTCTTTCTTTCACAAAACCGCGGAAAACATTTATATTAAATTCATTTCCTAAAATTCTTGGTACTCACCCACTAAAAAAGCACATAGAATCACTAAACCAAGAGAAGTCCTCATGATTCGAATTTAAGTTTAACTTTCCAGATTGAGAGTAGGCATTACTTGAACTACAACTCTTGGCACCTTTCTGATGGGGTATGGACGCAGTTACACGTTTAAGTCACCAAATGTTTATTTATCTCTCTGTGTCTATCATCTCTGTCACTGCTGGCGCGTTTTTATCATTGCAGTCGGACAAAGTAAACGGTACTTCCTTGTCGTGTAAATATGACTTAGTTCTTATCACGCCGTCCTGGCATAAGGCTCGATATGGTAAGACAGCATATGGGGTGCCTCCCAGAACTCTCTAGCCTGTCGTCTGCTTTTTTAATATTATTTATTCATACTGTTGTCTGAATGATTCAAAACCGTGACTCAATTTTGAACTTATAAAATAGATGACGAATCTGATTTGCTAATTTCTTGCCAAGTTTTTGTCCATTTTTTCAATCTATTAGTTATTTTTATTTTTCAAATGTTACCCATTAGTCTATACATGTAGACGTGTATCTGACTTCATGACTCGTACTCACGACTGCCTTCATAATAACTGCACGTAGAGACAGGTTTACGGTAGAAAATATTAGAACACACCACTTTCCCCTATTTGAAATGGTGCACGTCGTCACAAACGGTAAAAATATAAATGTTGGAGATACGTTTCTCCCCCTCC
>NW_019774558.1:56567-78036 GCF_001039355.2 Lingula anatina
AAAAAGTCAGCTTGCATCTTTTGATCCGATTGTAAATTATCTTTTCCAGATAGCTATTACCTCACGCTTCAAGGCAATGCCAAAGAGACCGGTTCAATCGCTTTGTCTCAGAGAATAATTCCATCTTCCTGCACGGTGAGAATTATTTTCGAAGCAGTTGACAATGTCTCTAAAATGTCATTTTGGACTCGGGAGTTAGCTTTTTATTAGCCAAATAATATACTTGGATATATCCAATTCAATACTGACATTTTGCTTCAAAATATCTAATGTGAAATTCAGAAAATATGCTGGTGCTTTAAAGGTTAACGCCGTATCAGTCTGTATTTCTGTTTTAAATATAAATATTTATCTAGAAATATCATGCTATTATACTCTTCCAGTTGTCCTTCTACTGGTTCAAAACTGCAGTATCAGATCGCATCACAATAAGGGTCAAGCGCACGGATGCCTTGACCTATCCTGTACCGTATGGACATACGGTAAAGCGTGGGGAATGGGCATTTGTCAGGGTCAATATATTCCCTGCACATTTTGATTGGGCTACTCCGGTATGTATGCATTTGTATATTAAAGGTACCCTATGTTCATTAAACCTTTATCTGACTAGCAAATATTATTTTTGAACACTTTGTCTTCGCAATTATCTAACATTTGCTGTACCTAACATTCTTTTTTATTCCTTTACCTCAGAGTACTGTCGTGATCATAGATGGCGCTCTAGGCACAGCAAGTAGAGGCATTTACCTGGATGACATTACGCTGTCTCCTGAATGCAGGCTAGGTACACCAATTATCTTAAGTCTCCCGAACTTAGAATACCATGTTGAAGTTTGCTACAACATTTATTATGCAACATTTTTTTCAATACGACTCCCTCCCTGTACCGGATGACTTGGTGAATTTCATGTTTCTCAAAATTATAGAGAATCCATTTACGCAAATAATTGATTTTCTTACATTATAATCATGTCCAGGTATGTACCTGTGTAATTAAAGGCCGTAGTGTCGCAAAATTACCTTAAAACATAAAGCATAATGTCCTTCAAAAGTGGTTAAGTTTTGTTCATAATAGGTGGTAGCCATCTTACCTTTTTGAGGCACTTTTGCAAGTGAGCCCATTTGCCCAGTAAGCAGATTCATAAACCCCAAATACCAAAAATATCTAATTAAAAATTGTATATCATATTTGTTCACTTTTTTAGCCTTGCCTCCACCCACGTGTTCTGCCCGAGACTTCAGATGTGGTAGCGGGGAATGCATTTCCGAGGATAAAATCTGTAACTATGATAAAGACTGTATTGACGACTCTGATGAGGCAAACTGCGCTGGATGTGAGTGGCCCGCCTTACGCTCTCTCTCTCTCTCTCTCTCTCTCTCTCTCTCTCAAACACATATACTAATATACTTGACTATGTAAGTATATATTCTTATATACTTGACTATATACTAACTTTGACAGGTTGTAAATTAATAAGTAAAAAAACAGACCGAGATACTAAAATATTAAGAAAAACCTTGAAACATTGAAATAATAATCATCAAACAATTTACTCTTGGGAACTATTATTCTCTGCTTAAGGGTTAAGATGTGACTTTCAAACTGATTTCTGTGGCTGGTCAAACGCTGTAAGCCAGGATAATTTTGACTGGACTCGGCACTCCTGGGCCACATCAACAGTCTACACAGGACCTAGCTACGATCACACTCTGATGAACAACCAGGGTATATTATATTATATTATATTATATTATATTATATTATATTATATAGTGCAGAGAAATGTCTTGTGATATTTAATTTCCATAGATATATACATGTTTACACATATCAATATCTATATTTACACGTGAGTCTACACATATCTACAGTATCTATCTATTTACATGTCTGTCTAGTTTTCCATCATTGTTATGGCATAATTACGTTCCGTCTTGTAACATCTGAATGAAAAGACCTTCCAACTCTTGCACCTATGTATATGGTAGCGTATACCTTAAATTATAGTGTGACCGAGAAATATTTTTGAGTGTAGTAAGTTTTCCATTGCTCCTTGTGTGATTAACATCAAGACGTAACTCGGTTTCCAAAGATGCTAAAGCTGTACTCTACTAACGAGGCATTTCTACCCATTTGTGCAAGGGTATGGATGTATGCATCGAGTAGATTTAATGCAGTTATAGTTTTATAGTATGTATCCTAGCCATCCAGTCGCATTTCTCTTAAAGGGTTTAAAGTCTTTTAAAATGTTATACTGGAGTTACAATTTTAACTTATTAGTGACGTTGCGTCTCTCTCTCTCTCTCTCGGAGATTTAAATAATTATATGATCAACGTAAACATGATCAACGGAAAGAAAATACAATTTGGCAAAGTTTTTTAATTCCTATGTTATTATCTTTTTCTGCAAAGGACAGTAAATATTGTTTGCGATATTGACACAATTTAACATCACATTTTAGGAAAATATATTTACACGGAGGCTTCAGTTCCTCGTCAAAGTGGCAATAGAGCCGTCCTGAGGAGCCAAATATTCACTGTTAGCGGTCTGTGCAAGGTGAGTATACGTTTATTTCTTGTCCAAAAAGGTCTGATATTACTTGTTCGTCTCGAAGATGACTTCGTATATATATATATATATATATATATATATATATATATATATATATATATATATATATATAGTTTTGTAATACAGTGTATATACAATTATTTTTCATTTGCTTCAGTTATATTCTGGTAGCTATTAAACGGCATTATTTGAAAACAATTATTAATTTTTTCTTTCTGTCAATGTGTTGTTTTGCTTACCTCAGATTATATTAAATTATGTAATGATACAATAATTAGCTTTGGCTTTTGGTCAATATGTTATTTTGCGCCGCGGTCGATATCATTTTTTAAGGTCAGCAAATATATTGACATCAACCAAAGTCGATAACTGTATATCTGGAGACGTGTCCAATTTGTTACAATGCATTTATAATAAATTAACTCTGTTCAGACGATTGAAATAATCTGTCTCAGCGTTCTCGGATTTATTGTTCCTTGGCTACCACTGATATCGGCAATTTTAATTATTTAAAATTAAGAGAACTACTAAATCAGTTAAAGACATACAAGTGAACAATGGTGTAGTTGGAATCGATCTGAACACAGGCACAGAAACAACAACGATTATCTAAGGTACAAAACCTGTTCAGCCGCTTTCCCAGCCAACAACGCATATTCTACATATATGTACATGAGAGCCTTCCCGTTTACAGATGCGCTTCTTTTACCACATGTATGGAAATAACATGGGGAACCTAAGCGTCAGTGTACAAAACAGAGACCGTCTTACTCAAGTAGTCCAGAAGTGGAGCATGGCCGGGAACCAAGGGGACAGGTGGCACTTTGCTGCCGTGGATCTAAGAACTACCGGTATTGCACGGTTCCGGGTAAGTTGTTATGTTCTCATACTTAGTGGAGTCAGAGGTTTGCGGAGGGCACATAAATAAACGTCTAAATTTTTAAAAAATGACGTGCAATTTTAGTAAAACGTGGGGCGCAGGGGTGGAAATATTTCATAATAGTGTCTCGTTTCGCTTGCTTTGTGATGCATGATATTTGGATGTGATGTAGATTCAACAGGCTTTGCTAAATGATAAATAATGCCGGAAAAGTGTTTATATTTCAAAAACTCAAATAAATGTCCGTTCTTTTTTATTCTTGCTAATAGGTCCTGTTAGTTGGTACAGTGACGGGGTTTCCGCGGAGTGATATAGCTGTCGATGACGTATCTTTCACCCCCGGATGTAAGCTTGATGCAGGTAGGAAAATTTTATAGCATGACCAAACCGCTATTATCAAAAAACATCTGTAAAGAGATCTCCCTGCCTAATATTGACAATAGTACATGGTTATTCCACAAAAACAATGAATTTTAAGCCACATCAATGACGCATACACTTTGTGGTATATCAGTATGTGTAATATTTTGACTTCCAGGTACAGAGGTCCGCCCCAAGGGATACATCCGACTCCGAGGAGGCCCCGTGTCTAATGCCGGGAGAATAGAGATCTATCATGACGGGAGCTGGGGTACCGTCTGTGATGACGGTTTCGACCAGACTGATGCAGAAGTAGTGTGTAGAGAATTGGGTAAATAATGAAGTTATTTTGCCATAATAATGAAGGAAACTACATATACGTAATGAAAAGGCAGAGTCAGGTTAGGAGTGAGCAGCTATGTGCCTGTCTGTCTGATGTACCCTTTTCCTCCTCTCCTTCTCTTCCCCCCTTCCACGACAAAAAAATGAAATAGATTCATACATAGTATAACAAACAAAGCAATACAAAACCAAGCGATTATGCGCCCTTATGCTCTTCATATTATTGTTGTAAAAATTATCTATCGTTTACTTTCATTTTTGCCCATCCCATTTGCAAAACCCTGGGTCTTCTACTGGATATGTATAATATTTTGAACAAAACAGTAATATTAGTAGAAAATTACAGTTCGTAAAATGTTTCAGTAAATTGTACTGCACTCCACGGGAAAGGCATAACCAATTTCCTCCTCGAGCGAAACGAAGGCAGTGCATTCCCTCTTTCTCTCTCCCCGGGCTCTTGCCAAGTAGTTATTTCTTATGAATACATTTATCATTATTTCATTATCGTTTTATGTCTTGCAGGTTACATTGGCGCCGTGTTCCCCAAATTAAACAGTTTTTACGGTCCTGGAAGAGGAAATGTATGGCTGTCTGAACTGCAGTGCTCAGGACAGGAGCTTTTTATCAGAGCGTGTACCCATTCAGGTAGGCATAACCCAGCGAACACAGAACGTTACCATAACGTTACCATAATGTTTTTTGGGGGTATATAAACGATATGGTAACGTTATAATAAAGTTCTGTGTTTGCTGGAAATATACTGAAAGACATTATGAGCGAATGCTAGGTTTGGAATGCTCTATGCATAGGGTTTCATAATTTTGATATTTCCCACAATATAAAAATACTGTGCTTACATTTTGTGTTTTACATGTAGTGCGGGTTCTAGATGATTTGTTTTCAGTGTACCAATATCTCGCAACTGCTTTCGATTGGAAAAAGGTGGTTGTGGATTCATTCATACTGCAGACTTTTAAGGACAATGAATGAAAATTATTATATATGAGAAAATTATTTAATTAAACAAACGTGTAAAAGAATTAATAGGTAATTGGATATTTATAGGTTGGAACGCCAGGACATGTGATTACACAACCCACAGTGAAGACGCAGGAGTCGTCTGTGACACTGCAGGATCAGTTGGAATGGTGCGATTATCGCACGGGGAAACATTCACTAGAGGGCGTTTGGAAGTGCACTATGGTGGAAAATGGGGTGTCGTCTGTGCAGGGTCAAGAGACATTAACATCGTTACCAACGTCGCACTTGTCGTCTGCCGGCAACTTGGACACAGGAATGGGGTTGTCTTGGCGGGGAGAAGCGTCCCCTCTGACGGTGCTGTCCTCTCCGGGCTTTTATGTGTGGGTAATGAAAGAGCGATAACAGAATGCGGACACCATCCATACGGAAGTCCATCAGTAACCTGCTCAGATAGGTCTGTACGTAACCTTTTTTTGAAAAATATGCCTTAAACACGGGAGTTTCACAAATGAACGTTATGTTCACTTGAGAACGCCACATAGAACCTCAACCCATACATACAAATACTCTAAAATATTTTAAATGCTTTTGATATTGGTAGCAATCAGTCAAATTTCTCAAAAAGAAACAAGGAAAGAAAGAAAGATAATGAACAATCAATCACCCCTTCCAACCCACGCCTTACATTGTACCATACACAGTGTAGACTCCATTATAATTAAATTTGCATATGGCGTTGGCAACATTCACTTAGCATAATTAGAATGTGCCAAGAGCAGATTTTGTTCTCATGAACATCTTGCAATATTTTCTAAACCACACAGGATCCTGTATACAGATAAATGAGATAGGTGCCAATGATATAACATCCATGCTTCGCGTAATCGAGAGTCACGTTCAAAATTAAAGTGACTTTGTGCTGTTGGTCTAAAGAATGAAGTTGTTATTATGAAGAAGGCCCTAGCTGACACTGTGAATAAAAATATTCAAGGAATTTGGTGTATTGGCTGAGTTATTAAATCAAGTAAAACGGGTAAGGTAAAAGTAAGTATCCTAAGATTCTTAACCTTTTTAACTAAGACTGATTTTCGATTTAAATTATTTTATTAAACGGGTCCACTCCAGCACTAGTTATAATTTAAATTTTGCAGGCTCTTTGGCTGTCTTGTGACAAGGATACCTTGCCACTGGTCGGCACCTTAAGGCTGGTAGGAGGAAATACATCAAACGCCGGGAGACTGGAGATTTACCTTAATGGACTATGGAACTCTGTAAGCAAACTAAACGTGTATGAAAATCTCCTACAGTAAATGATTTATTACCTATGAACTTAAAGCATAGTCTCAGTTAAGTTTTTCAGTGACTTCAAGCTTTAACATTTTCAAACCGCCTTGACCTTGAACGTGAAGTCTCCACTGGTCATTTGCGTTATACCCACACCTGAGTTCTGCCTCACTAAACTGCATTTTCATCAAAATTCCCCGAAGAATATTGATAGCGTGCAATATGCAAAGACAAAATAAATAATCATTAAATGCACTATTTGCTATATCCTAGATGTGTTCCAACATCTGGACCGCTTATAGGGCAGCAAACGCCCAAGTCGCCTGCACCCAGTTAGGGTTTGCTTTTGCGTCTGAGGAACTGACCACAGAGTTTGGACAAGGGACAGCGGTTGTTCATTTCCAAGAGGTATGTGGTTACAATTTAGAGGACACTTCACTCTGATATTGTTCTTCATATCATTTTTCGGTATTTCCCAAGACATGTCAAACTAACATCTATAAAAAATAATATTTTAGAACCGTTTCTTGGAAATATAACTGAAAAGAAAATCAAGTCCGAATAAGCACGTATATGTAGACTTAACATAATTTATAGCTGTTACACATGTGGATTTAAATGGATTGACTATGCCAAAACCCAAAACTTCAGCTTCACTGTGCCGGTTTAGAGAACAGCATACTTGATTGCAGTCCACCCACAAGTCACTCCCAGTTTTCCTGGTGTCCCCATGTTGGAATTGTTTGTGAAGGTAATTGCATAATACCAGTAGATAATAAAATGGATGGTCTTAATTATTGCACATGTGCCTATGTTGTATCCTACTAAGTCCACGACGAGAAGGAGTTGATGCCGCTATCGGTTGCCCCTTATACATCACGACATTATTTAACGTATGCTAAATTACGCACAGACAGTGTTTCATTTTTCTTTTTTATAATCTTGATAACCAAATTACACGTAGAGCTGTAACTCTCAGTTTTAATTGTTTTTTTATAGGCCGCCATTTTCCCAATAGCACACGCCTAAACGATGGCCAGATAGCAGACAGTTTTGAAGGGGTGTTAGAGGTATTTGAACGGGGGCAATGGCACACTACGTGCACAGAGAGGTTTAACGAGAACATGGCGGCTGTCGTCTGCAAAGAAAGGGGTTATGCAAAGTTTCTCGCCTTCCACTCTTTCCCTGTTGCTCCTTCGGCCGATGTGTACATAACAAAGGCAGATTGCACAGGTACGCTGTATCTAGAGCTTTTATTTGTTGTTTATTGAGGAAAAATATCGACCCACTTTCTGAACTACATGTATATTCACAGTACATACTAATACACATCACCCCGAGACTGATATACAAAAAAACTTTTTGATAGTTTGTGATCATGTGTTATGCTATCTTGCTTGACGGAACAATTTTACTGGCTTGTACTGGCTTTTTGTGACCTTACAGTTAAAGAAGTAAATGTACTCGTGACGTCATATAACTGAACAATAATGTCGTCAAAATTGTAACCCATGCGTGTTCTGTGTAGTAAAATTACTGGTTTATGATATACTTCCGTCAGGAGTAAAGACTACTTTTATATAACATATAGTTATATACTAAGAGGTAAAAGCAGGGGGATAAGTGTGAATATACCCGTGACGTCATATAAATGAACACTCTCTACGTCACATCTGTAAACTATGCTGTAATGCACAGGCTGTCGTCACTATATTCCCCTTTAATCATACCTCGTGGTTTTCAAATTAAAGGTAATGAGACTCGCCTCAGCCAGTGTCCCCACCATGGTTGGATTCGAATGGTGGACCAATGTATGCAGTTCAGAGGTTTTATATGCTACAGACAGCCACTATCACCTGAGAAAGACACATCCGCACTAGGAGTGTCAGGCGGTAAGTTTAGCCGTCTATACGCTACCAGGAGTAAAGGACCGTTCAAGAATAGTATACGATACAGTAATTTTTAAAAGACAAACGCTTTTAAAAGACAAGTGACTGCTTTGATTCTTTGGAGATTATCTTGTGAAAACGCGTGTATTTGATGATTCACTTTGATGCGGAATGCCTGTTTGTTAAAATGTTTTTGTGTTTACAAAGTTTCCTAAGGTAAAGTACAGATTCCTGTTTTATCAAATTATTCTGACTTTTGAAATAGATCCCGAAGGTTGGCGTAACTACAAAAAAGGTGGACTCGCAATGACATATTAGATAAAAAAAGATAAGACTGACGAATTTTTAAAAAAATTTTATCTATTATTATTATTGTTGTTATTTTTGTTTAAGGTTGCGGTTCCGATGGCGGAACGTCAAGCGGGAACGGCAGTATGGGCTGGCTACAGACGCCGCTTTTCAGAAGAAAGTACTATGACAACAACGTTCTCTGCAAATGGGCAATTGTTGTGCCCGTGGGATACACCATTAACCTGCAGTTTGATGGTGGGTGCATTCTAATATCTTAGGTTTCAACTGACACAAATATTTTTCTGTTTGCGTGCCTATTTATTATTTAATATTTTTATATAATTATTAATATAATCATTATTATTATTATTATTATTATAAATATATATGATACCAAGTAAATGTTAATAGCTGAATTAGCGTTGCCTTGGTAATAATCGAGTCGTTTATGCTCTACATGGACTTATTATTTTTCATCCACCTGTCATTCTGCATTAAAAAAGGTTTAGGGATTCTTGACATTTTTTGGAGCAGAGGTTGAATGGACGGACAGATTGTTAGATTGACATTTCTATTTATATTGATTTCACAGTTGATTCGGTGACAGAGTCATGTTGCGATTCTGTCAAATTGTTCAAGGAGTTGGAGGGTTCCGTTACTCTCCTTAGAAATCTTGCAGGTCGACTACCGAACAGTAAGTTTGTGTCTTTTCCCTTACAATATTACGAAAGTTTTTTGTCGTTGTTTAAAAAAGACAATCGCTTGAGATATGCTTAGGAAGGTACACATAATACCGTCCGTTTAGCTGTTTTTGTAAAACAGTTTTCTTTAGTATTAAGCTGAATATCCAATAGATAAAAAATTATTTTGAATTTAAAAAGCTATCCNAACGATGGCCAGATAGCAGACAGTTTTGAAGGGGTGTTAGAGGTATTTGAACGGGGGCAATGGCACACTGCGTGCACAGAGAGGTTTAACGAGAACATGGCGGCTGTCGTCTGCAAAGAAAGGGGTTATGCAAAGTTTCTCGCCTTCCACTCTTTCCCTGTTGCTCCTTCGGCCGATGTGTACATAACAAAGGCAGATTGCACAGGTACGCTGTATCTAGAGCTTTTATTTGTTGTTTATTGAGGAAAAATATCGACCCACTTTCTGAAATACATGCATGTTCACAGTACAAACTAATATACATCACCCCGAGACTGGTATACAAAAAAACTTTTTGATAGTTTGTGATCATGTGTTATGCTATCTTGCTTGACGGAACAATTTTACTGGCTTGTACTGGCTTTTTGTGACCTTATAAGAGGTAAATGTACTCGTGACGTCATATAACTGAACAATAATGTCGTCAAAATTGTAACCCATGCATGCTCTGTGTAGTAAAATTACTGGTTTATGATATACTTCCGTCAGGTGTAAAAGACTACTTTTATACACCATATAGTTATATAATAAGAGGTTAAAGCAGGGGGTAATATACCCGTGACGTCATATAAATGAACACTCTCTACGTCACATCTGTAAACTATGCTGTAATGCACAGGCTGTCATCACTATATTCCCCTTTAATCATACCTCGTGGTTTTCAAATTAAAGGTAATGAGACTCGCCTCAGCCAGTGTCCCCACCATGGTTGGATTCGAATGGTGGACCAATGTATGCAGTTCAGAGGTTTTATATGCTACAGACAGCCACTATCACCTGAGAAAGACACATCCGCACTAGGAGTGTCAGGCGGTAAGTTTAGCCGTCTATACGCTACCAGGAGTAAAGGACCGTTCAAGAATAGTATACGATACAGTAATTTTTAAAAGACAAACGCTTTTAAAAGACAAGTGACTGCTTTGATTCTTTGGAGATTATCTTGTGAAAACGCGTGTATTTGATGATTCACTTTGATGCGGAATGCCTGTTTGTTAAAATGTTTTTGTGTTTACAAAGTTTCCTAAGGTAAAGTACAGATTCCTGTTTTATCAAATTATTCTGACTTTTGAAATAGATCCCGAAGGTTGGCGTAACTACAAAAAAGGTGGACTCGCAATGACATATTAGATAAAAAAAGATAAGACTGACGAATTTTTAAAAAAATTTTATCTATTATTATTATTGTTGTTATTTTTGTTTAAGGTTGCGGTTCCGATGGCGGAACGTCAAGCGGGAACGGCAGTATGGGCTGGCTACAGACGCCGCTTTTCAGAAGAAAGTACTATGACAACAACGTTCTCTGCAAATGGGCAATTGTTGTGCCCGTGGGATACACCATTAACCTGCAGTTTGATGGTGGGTGCATTCTAATATCTTAGGTTTCAACTGACACAAATATTTTTCTGTTTGCGTGCCTATTTATTATTTAATATTTTTATATAATTATTAATATAATCATTATTATTATTATTATTATTATAAATATATATGATACCAAGTAAATGTTAATAGCTGAATTAGCGTTGCCTTGGTAATAATCGAGTCGTTTATGCTCTACATGGACTTATTATTTTTCATCCACCTGTCATTCTGCATTAAAAAAGGTTTAGGGATTCTTGACATTTTTTGGAGCAGAGGTTGAATGGACGGACAGATTGTTAGATTGACATTTCTATTTATATTGATTTCACAGTTGATTCGGTGACAGAGTCATGTTGCGATTCTGTCAAATTGTTCAAGGAGTTGGAGGGTTCCGTTACTCTCCTTAGAAATCTTGCAGGTCGACTACCGAACAGTAAGTTTGTGTCTTTTCCCTTACAATATTACGAAAGTTTTTTGTCGTTGTTTAAAAAAGACAATCGCTTGAGATATGCTTAGGAAGGTACACATAATACCGTCCGTTTAGCTGTTTTTGTAAAACAGTTTTCTTTAGTATTAAGCTGAATATCCAATAGATAAAAAATTATTTTGAATTTAAAAAGCTATCCTTTTCCATTTCAAGAAATAAGACATAAGTATGTTCATGATACTTATTTAGGACATAGGGGATTTTGACATCTGTCCAAATCTTAAGTTGGGAGTTTTGTTTTCTCTTTTTATGTATTTTAATGATATTTTTCTAATGAGTATGCATTTGATGATGTTCGACAAATACGTATTATTGATAATTCCTTTTAATTGAATTAAGGTAGGCTCCATGTCAATGCTAATATCATATTGGTGGAGTTCTCAAGTGATGCATCAATGGGTGCAATGGGTTTTCGCTTATGGTACAGAGCTGTTCCACCGTGTAAGTATAAAACTGAATCAAAATAATGCAGGTGCATGTATTTGATCCCCCAAGTTTAAAAATGATTTTTTTTATTTATTTAAGTCTTTTTATTTCATTTACTCATGTGTTTATCTATGTATGCGCTTTAACACCAGAACTTTTAAGGACGAGCAGATAATTAGTTAAAATGCGAATTTGTCTGAGTATTTGGCATTGTTATCCACATTTAAACTTTGTTATCTCGTTGTTGTCGTTTTTTCTAACAATATGAGTGTAAGAAATGAACACAATGCGTGTGAACTCCTCTTCTAGCTCGTTTCGTTCTTACATTTGATACCCCTTACTACAAGCATGGTACATATAATTATTTTACCCCATTCCGGTGTCCTTGTGTTGGAATCGTTCATGAATATTCTTGGTCATTAAATAATTGATCAGACATCCTCTCAAGACAATATACACGGACTGTTTGGGCATTTTTCTAAATGTAATCGAGTGGCTTTGATATATTGATATAATCTTAACAACGTAAGCATATAGTTTGCTTATTTACATTTTGCATTTCAGCACTTTATCACAGTTAATTGTCCAGCGCGTCCTTAGTATCTAAGCCAAGACCATTATTTTAGCTTTTTTTAGTTATTTTATTATTATTTAAGAGCTTAACTCAAACATTAATGAACGGATATGATGAAAATTCAGATAATGTCAGAAATTGAATAGGCCAGTCTACAATAGATTTCTAGTATTTTAAATACATAACGACAAACAAAATATAGATTGCCTTGTTTTATATTATACATCATATTTTAGTGCAATTTATCCCACATGGCGACTCAGCAGGGAGAGTCTGCCACTTTGGTTATTCTGGTTATGAGAGAGAGAGACAGAGAGAGAGAGAGAGAGAGAGAGAGATGAAACTTACATTCCAACATGCGCTCAACATGTCATGAATAAATAAGGTGAAAATCATTTTTCAGATACAACCACGACAACAACACCAAGTCAACGTGCCCCAGCAGGTAGGTTTAGCTGCTCTTTTTCCGGTTGGTTACAGACAGCACAACGACATATAAAACGCGCTCTATATCAGTATATGTCCCTTTTCTTCTAACATCATCAGGCTTAAATTTTAAATGCCAGTGAGTAATCCAATCACTGATGACCATGTGCACTACAGAACTGTCAATCAAACCATGACTCGGAATTAATTTAATATTTTAAAACTTTCTTCTACTTTTTGACTTTTATTTTCATTATTTTCTTTATCTGACAGCCTGATGTGAACCAAGCGCGGTTAACGTAATTCCGAGTATAAGTCACGTGGTATGTCGGCCACGTGGTGGTCACGTGATGTAATGATCACTGGGATATTTCTAGGTACTGCTGGTTATAGAGGTGACACGGTAGTGGTGGCCGTAGTGGTCCCTGTGGTTGTGCTGGCAGCAGCAGGGAGTATAGCATACGGGTTGTTTTGTTTTTGTAAGATGAAGAGAGAGCGGAACAGTCGGTATGTATATTGACCAAAATAGACGAAAAATTGAAGCAAAAATTGAAGCAAGCTAATGTTATCAAAGCGCGTTTCTTTCTGACATAATCTAATGTTTTTGATATACTGAAACAGAAATCTTCTTTAGTTTGTAATGACGTTGCTAGCTGTCATTCGTGTGAACTGTTGTTAATTGTTTCGTTCGCCCTCTCCACCATTATTATTATTATTATTATTATTATTATTTGCTCGTAAGTGATAGGTTCAGCAGTCTGCGTAATCTACGCAACAATGAAGTAAGACCACCGGCTGCGTGCAGTTCTGCCAGTCAACTTGCCCCGCCCCCAGTGACGTCTCAAGCCCCGCCTCCATATAGCAGTCTCTCTTTTAACGCCGCTGAAGACCACGTATACACGGATCTCGACAACGGTTACGTCATTCTGCAAGGTCAAGATCATTCCGCCAGTTTTCATCGGTATGGCAACCCCAAACGAGAGTTTGATACCATAGAAAACTTCTGCACGCAGACACCCACCGCTGCAACTAATTTTCCACAACGCAATGACCGTGTGTGTAATGTACCATTTTCTGGGGACAATAATGAAAGGAGTGGTGTTTCTGACCCACCAGATATACATATTCGTCAACATGGCGGAACCCCTGGACATGACATCCCTAAACAATTTTTGTGTCCAATCAAAGGAGATCTAATGAAAGATCCTGTTATCGCGAGCGATGGTATCACATACGACAGAGCGGCTATAACACACTGGCTAAGTGGGAGCAGGATTTCCCCTGTTACAGCAAATGCTATGGCAGATACGAACTTGACACCAAACAATCAGCTGCGCGAAAGTATCGCAACGTGGCGTCTTGGAAACCCTGAAATCCAGGGAAGTTACATTTCACTGAACTGTCGACCTTGTGCACCTATGGCTGATGTTGAAGCTTAAAATGCATAATACTTTATATGTAGTTTAATATGTACACATACGTTCATATGCAAGGCCTATCGACATCTGTGGGTGGGGATGGGGGCTGCTTCATTCAATGGAAGATCATGTTTTCCATCTTTTGCTCGGTATAGTCGCACACGTGCGCATGCTCTACTTGATGGCTTGTAAATTGGAACACTTCAAGAAAGGCTAGGAGGACCAAATGACTATTGTAACTGCTTTTGATATCTCTGCAAAAAGATGGGAATTTTAAATATGTAATTACTTTTTATTTTTGTAAATTCATGTAAAGATGCGGCATTTTCATATTCCAGAGAAGTTCCTTTGTGTATTTTTTATATTTATAAGCAACAGCAAGATGTGCGCTTGTTTACTAATATCGTGATTGTAAATTGTGTTGAATAGTTGATGTACCTTACAGTCTATTAAGCACGCACAATAACAATCGGAACCAGTGTTTCCTCTCAGTTATGTTGATCGTAATTACAGTCATTTGCATTCGACAGTAACTGACCAAAATAGAAAAGCGCAGATTATTGCTTCAACATCTCGATCGTCTTTGTAAGAATTCAAACGTCATAATTAAAAGAAGGCCTACGTGCAGTCGCAATGTTTTCAATGTTTAACATCTGATGATTTACAATTAAAAATACTTTTAGGTGATTGTAAAATGATAGCGTCAGTCGTTTGATACGTATTCAGTAAACTTTAGCTATCGGTCATTGTTGCCGACAGTGTCGTCGGCAATTTTTTGTTTGTGTTGTTTGTGTTGTTTGTCATGTTTACTTTGTGTTGTCTCGTCTTGGTGTGAGTGGCGCCCTCATATGTTGGATGATTGGTGTTCTGTTGAGTGGTAATAAAACGTCACCATGTATTGTCATGGTTGGAACACGCCTAGTACTGTACGCGAATGAGTGGAGGCAGCATTGTTATGTATGTATTTAGTTATTTTATATATGTATTTATATGTAATTTCTTTATTGTGATATTTGTATTAAGTTGAAATTTATATTTGTTTATTCTGTTACTTTCATTGTTTCATTTGTTTCAATTATTTCAGTTCACCGTCATCAGTTTTGTGTCAAGACGTGTGTAAATAAATGTTCATACCTCCACCGGAAAATTATGTTTTTGTATTCGCAACAGTCATTTTGCCAACACGTCATTAACCGCAAACAATTGAAGGCATTTCCCAAAAAGGTCATTTAAATTTAAATACTAAAATATCTTAGTATAAGCGTAGCCCTTATTTTTTATGAATAAGGGGGAACAAAAAGATAAACCAGGCTATCATGGACGATAGATTCTTAGGAAAAAGTGGTCCCCTACATCGACATAACCTTAACTATGCTGTACAATCGTCAACTTCGAAAAGAGGATTTTCAATTGTCATAGCTTGGTTGTTCCCGCCTGTGTCGCCACCTTCAGTAACGTTTTGACCAATCTCACAGGTGCCCTCTTCCCTCAAAGAGCTGTATCTTCCGTCGCTGTTTGCTTCCGGTGCGGGCTTTTCGCTGTTACACCTGAAATAATATACAGAACACTTTAATCTATCAGTATTTTGTATCATAAGAGCTTAAAGTATCAATATTCGTTTTTGCACCTTTGGCGAAAGTTGCAAAATGACCTATTAAAATATAGGAACACACTCGTAAAGTAGTTTTTTCTTATACATATTCAAATTGTAAGCCGCTTAAAAATGTAAAAGATGAAACAGTTGAAAAGACAATCCAGTCAATAAAAAGCGACCGATTAAATTTGAGGATTGGTGCACATTGTTGTTATGAAGCTCAGTACAAAAATTATCATTTAACTAGTTGAAGGTTATATACCCTGAAGTATTTCATAATATAGCCTAATTTAATTTTCATATTTTTGTCTCAATGTATTATATTTGGCATATGAGGGACTATAGAGCCAACATTTCGTTAAAATGTAGGGTCGTTTTTTTGTGCTAAGGTGCCATTTATAGGGAAAATAGTGTATGCTGATACCAAGCATTACCTTTGCTTGACAAAAAGGACGATAATGACCATCTGTATTAGTATTACCACGCCCACCGCGATAAATAAAATCAACATCCAGTCTCCGATGTTAATTCCAGTTTTGGCCAAGAGACTCTTCATAAACTGACTCTGCCCGACCACATTTGTTCCCACGGCCTTTTTAGTTGGTGGTGGAGAGGAAGATATGGGAGTGGTGGTCCTATGCCATATGGTTCTTGCGATAGTAGTTGTAGAGCGTGACAGTGTTGACGAAGTTTTTAATCGTGGTGATGTTGAAGATTTGGTACTAGTGGCCGGTTTGATACTAGTGGTCAATTTGGTACTAGTGGTCGGTTTGATAGTAGTGGTCAATTTGGTACTAGTGGTCGGTTTGATACTAGTGGTCAATTTGGTACTAGTGGTCGGTTTGATACTAGTGGTCAATTTGGTACTAGTGGGGATGGTCGCTGTTGTACTAGTAACTCCCGGGGTTGATTTAACAGATGACAGCACTGATGTAGATGGCGCCCTCATACTGGAAAGAAAAGCTGTAGTCATGAAAGATGCTTTATTCGAGATCACGATTGTTGTAAATGGACTAGGTGTTGATGCGACCGGGGATGACACGGCAGTCGAAAACCTAGGTCCTGTAGAAATGACCACTGTACCCATTGTCGTTGTCAACGTGCTGCGGTTTTTGGTAGACGTGCGATCTTTCATGGTGGAAACAGAAGAAGCATCAATAGAAGAACCTTTCGTTGTTTCAGGCATGTTGGTAGTTGGCACTAATTCCGTACTGCTGATACTACTCCGTGTTTCTTCTGGGATTGCGGTCGTAATGGTAGCGATTTCTGGCGTTGTAACTCTCATGCTATTTGTAGAAGAGGGTGCTGTGTTCGCTAGGTTTTCAGACGTTGTTGGCGTGGTATAATCAGTGCCTTCTGGTGATATCTCATTCAACTTGGTAGAGCCGTTCACCGTAAAATCAGTTGTAACTTCAGGCTCATAATCGGTAGAGGCAGCAGAACTTGACTCCGTCGCTTCTGAAGTTGGTGACGTCATAGGGGACGTCACGTGTTCAGTGCTTGGAACTTGCACACTGTAGTACAGTTTAAATCCGCTTCTGTATGAAGACTCGTCACTCACGAAGCGAATTACTACAGGGGAGATGAAGAGAACAGATGCGTTGGGTGATTTATTTCCGCAGTATTTCTGTCCCAAGATTTCTAGGTAGTCGTACTGACAATGCACATCCGGCTCAAGTTCGAAATTAATGAAGCGCAATATGATGCTTGTGGCTGCTAGAAATGAAACAGCATAAAAGTGTGCATAAAACCTTTGAAAAACATGGTAAGGCCTATATGCACATTTGACAAAGTGGCATCACTTTAACGACTTGTAAAACACTCAGGTATAAGAGAGAAATAAGAACAGGGGTACTTATTGTTAAGCTTTACTTCAAGATTTCCCCAAAACCATTATTTAGTATTGCTCTTTGTACTGCGTTTGTTGTTTATTTTTTATTACTTACTTGTCACATTGATGGTGTAAGTACAATTCAAATTTGAGGGATACGTCCCGAAATCAAACCACGGAGACTGTATGACCCCCGTTGGTTCTGTAAAACGCGTTTGTCCACAGAGTTCATGAGACGAAACTGCCGTATATTCCAGCGTGGCTTTTATTGGCAGCTGCAAAGCAGAAGCCGTCACCGAATCATTCACCTCCCCTGCATACAGTGTCAGATTGACGTTGTTACCGGGTATATTGAGGGAGTCGCCGCAAGTGACGTTGACGTAGTGATGCCGTTCTGCTGTTTGAACTATGAGAGCCAAGGAACAGTTTTGTGCAGAAGAATTGAGCAATCGTAGTTGGACTGATGTTGTTCCTAAAACAGACATTGTTGATTAGGTTAGTAGATATTCAGGGTAAACAAGCAGACCTGTAATATAATAATTTTGAAAACAACCAAAGAAATAAATGAACAAAAATTTACTCAATAATGATAATAAATTGCTTACACCTTTGAAGCTGAAGAATAGTCTGAATAGGCTTTCGTTGAAAAACAACTTTAAACTTTAAGAAGAGAATAAAGGATGACTAATAAAATGAAAAGACGACTAATTCATCATGACATGAAATATACACCTGGTATATGAACGTGAAACCGACACTGTGTTGGGGCATTTTCTAGGTTAACCACTATGTACCCATAGCTCCCAGTAAAACTGCTCTCTGAGCATAAACCCGCAGGGGTGACTGAGACTTCAGCTGCTGTGAGGCCACTGCCATTGATGTAGTATTGCGTTGTAGCTTCTATCCCAGATTCCACTGTTGTCATGTCTATTTCAGCATTGTATCTCAAAGAAAACCCGGAACGTTGGACGTTGCCGTCAGAAACGAATTCCAGCTCAATACTGTCCGTGTCGTAGGTATACGTTTTGTTGGCTGCTTCAGTGCCGCAAATACGTCCAAGAGAACGGACACCAGATGTAATTTTGACGTAGTCCCCATTACACTTCCATGCACTCTCCAGGCTGAATTCACCGAAGTGTAGGTGGTATCTTATTGCTCCTGAAAAGATATTTTGCCATAAAGCCTAAGCATGATTCCACTCCTTGACGTATGAGAATTTTTATTATATAGGGCAAGGAAGTTATATGTTCACCCTTCTTTCTATCCTTCTGTTTCTAACCTGCCTACATGTAACTAGAATATTTTAGAGGAAATTTTGATTTAGCGGGATATCCCGGATAGGATACTTATGAAGAAGAAATTTTCTATACAGCAGAAACTTGTCATGAAGCGGTTAACAAGTAACTCCTGTATTATTCGTTAACATTTAATAAATAATAAAACAATACATAATCTATAAAACAATATTAGAGTCAGCAATTACATGTACGTTTATCAATTTGATAAATCGACGCACTTCTATATCTATATTTCAGGAAGCTGAAGAGTCTCGACACAATAAAGGTAGACAGATAATCAAACGAGCAGCGACAATATCCAGGATAATAGCTTGTTAGAAGCGATAAAAGTCCTCAGCTTTGTTTATCAAAACGTGCCCATTAAAGGTAGTTTGTTAAAGATTTTTAATAATAATCTGTCTATATGGCGTGGTGCCCATGCGTATGTTTTTAGTGTTGTTTACCCCCCCCCCCCCTTCCCCTTTGTCAAAAGGGGGGAATTACTTCCAGGGACCTAAATGTTCATATAATAATTCAAGTCATTTACAGCAAATCCTACTTGTACTTCAGGGATTACTTAAGCATGAGGGACCTCTACGCTGTGCATTACATTGTGCCAGTGACGTCCATGCGCCCGTTTCTTTGTTAACCGTTATCAGAAAATTACTATCATTTTAAATCATTTTAGAGCCCGGAAAGCGATGCCCCCTCCACCCCCCTCAAAAAAAAAAAAAAAAACTTACCTGGTGTCCGTATACTGTACACGCATCGTATATTCGTAGGGTAGTTGAGCGGGTGTCTTGGGGATCGGATCATCCCTGTGGCATTATTGAATATGGTCTGTCCGCATATGTCTCTCTCTGGCCTCACGGCTGTTGATAAAGTCGGGATCAGCGTTGTCATAAATTCCGTGGAAGACAGTGTGGTTAATACTGGAAAACTTGCCTTGTATTTAATCTTGAACCCCTTTTTCACTACACTTCTGTCGCTGTGAAATGTAATAACTAATGTATTTCCAGGGAATGACATTGTTGTGTTAGCTTTGACATTGTTACAGTATTTGACTCCACGTATATTTACAAAGTCATACCGACATACGTCGTGAATTTCCAGCTCAAAATCCAAAACGGTAATATCTATCCCTTTGGCCCCTTGAAAATAAAATGTATTACGGTATATAATTAGTATATATCACCTCAGAATGAGTGTATATCAATGTTGTTTGAAGGGATTTGGGTCTGAAGGTCATCAGATATGATTATTCCACAAGAACCTCGGAAAAAAATATATGTATTCACTTAAATATCAACATATATACGTACAAGTAGGCCCTACATGCATATAAAGCAGCTCATTATGTTACAAAATCTCTAATTCTGTAATAATATATGCTATATGTTTGTACTTTTATGTTCAAAGTTAAATCAAGTCTATGAAAAATGCAATTCATCAAAATATCTTATACCTGTAACTGATATACGATAGTTGCAGTATTGATTGTTCGGATATATCCCTTTTTCATACCCTGGAGAAGTAATGGTTCCCGTTGGGAGGGTGAAGAGGGTTCTGCCGCACCCATCCCCGCTTACAAGTAAGAAACAGCAGGTAATCCAACAAACTATAAAAACACACAGAATTCTTTAGATAGAGTGGAATAATTATAACTGATTATTACACTTCATTAAGAATTACGGGGAGCTTATAATAAAATTGATTTTCAACAATTTGGCATTTGCGTATTAAGGCAACTAGCTGTGTTGAAAAAATTAAATTGGAAAGCGTCGACATACATGTATGGTGTAAGTGATAAAGATATCTTACTGATGAAATGGAACTTGATTCTCGGACGCCTAATTTCACTTGGTGACATCCACTTACCTACGGCGTACAGGCCTTTCAGTGTCATCCCGTCTTTTTTTTGACTTGTTACCATGAAAGTAATTTTCTTTTCAAGAAGGAGCAAGTAAACCTGGTGAGCCTGTGAAAGTATTCTTTCTTCAGAGCAAATTCGTAGTTAAATTAGTTACTCTAAATATCATAAAAATATGCAATCCAAGTGTACATCAGGGTAACTATGCCACGTAAGTGTGTACACTTATCAAATGTCAGGCTTATTAATTAACACATTGGCGGATGAAAGTCATTTTCACGCACGCTTATCATGGGCAAAATTTGACACGTTTCCAAATGTCATTTTGTTGTTTTTATTTTGTCCGGCAAGAATAAATGACGTATATTGGAGCCGTTTGTTATTTATTTATTGAGCTCGCCCACTCTTGGTATTGTTCCATGATCCACCAATTAAACTATAGTCATAATTTATTTATTTATTTTATTCCGTGAATCACTCCAAAGATATGATACGTTTATTTTGATATTTGTCTGATAATGATTCTTCTTCTAAATCAATTTATTTTCTGTGAACCGTTATCTTTGACTTCATTTTTTGTAATACTTTGATTGTTACCGCCCCCCCCCCCCCCCCTCCTCCCCAAACTTCCCTCCATATTACACTGCAACCTTGGTGGTCAAAAATCCCAATAAGCA
>NW_019774558.1:98008-110711 GCF_001039355.2 Lingula anatina
ATCGTTCAATGAGTCATTGAGTGCGGGCTTTAAATTTGATTGGCGGGCGGCGGGGGCATTCGAATCTGGTCAGAGGTTACTTGACACGATGGAGATAGGCTACAGTGAAAAGGTTAGTGTCAAGTTAGCTCTGAAGCTCAGGGTGCTGGGTGGAGGCTTCAGAAAGAAATCATTATCATCAAAGAAGATACACCAGCTAGACACGGAGGATGTTGGCAGTGATGAAGGTGAGAGGCTGTTCGTTGGTAGTCTCACAAACAGCAATTGTTCTACGCAGTATTCTGAGACTCTGTATATTAACAAGAAGCCAGTGACATTTAAGTTGGATACTGGAGCTGATGTCAATGTGCTGCCATGGGGTACCTATTAACCCATTGTAGCCCTCGTCATCAAAACAAACGGCAGCCATACTGGAGGGAGACCGGAATCGTCTGCTGCGCATGATCATGTCTACACTTACAATTTAGTATTTTATTTCTGTGTTTTCTTTTATATTAAACCGAGTAAAATGATGAATTACTGCAGGGTATATGATAGAGAGAAGATAACTAACTTAACAAGCGTTCACAGACTGCCTGCAGTGGTAACAATCCAAGGTGTAGGGACGAAAATCGTAAACGGAGGAGAGACCGAGGAGTGGCTTTGAATCAAGACTCATCGGACAAGTAAAGGATAAAACTAATTTATTTTAAAGCAAAGAATGAAGACCCAGCTGTGCAGCCTTTAACATAAAAGAAAAAAACAGTAGAAAACCAAAGACCGAGGTGTATAAGTTTGGAGCGCACGTACATTGCATGTTACTAGTGCCCAAAAAGTTTGGGTGGAGAGTGTGTTGTAAAAACGTGTGAAAATACCCAGGCAAGGTTTCGACTTTCAGTATGAAGACTCACTTCATTGCCTTGGGTGTAATTTGGTATCAGTTATGGTGCTTCGGATTTTATCTGCTGTCATCTACCTCTTTAATACCTGGTTAGCATTATTGTCAATTAGTGTCAAGACTACAGTACATTTGTACTCAGCTCAGCTGGGTCAATTAAATCAATTACCTGTGTCATGTGTATTTGGAAGTTAGTGGCTTGATTTTAGATTTGGTGTAGTGTTAAGAGTAATCTGTTTTTTAAGTATATATTCTAGCTCAGGTACCATTTAATTGACATATAACTTAATGAAATGAATTTGAAAAATGTTGAATTCTGTGTTTTCCTACTATACTAGTATTTCAAGTTACAATATGAATAAAAATAACTATTGTTACCTTTTTTTGTTAATTTACATTTAGGAAATTGATCTGGCATTTTCCCACCAAGCCACACTGAATGATTGGGTGCAAGTAAATTTTGATTATCAAAAAAAATAAAAAATTAAAAAAATTAAAAAAAAAAAAAAAAAAAAAACAGGTGACGGGTACAAAAGGCAGCTAGATGGCACACAAGGTAGAAGCAGCAAAGAATATTCTTATATCTTTGTGACCTGCTGAGGAGACAGGATCTGAACATCAGGAGAGTGAAATTCAGTGCATGACAGGAGTTATTTAATTGGATTTGTTTGTTTATTTAATTGTTCATTTGTCATTTTAAAGTTGTTATCCTGATAGCTTGCATACAACAAGGATAGGTATTCTATTTATTTAGAATTGTGAGCAGAAGCACAAGAAGAAATGAAAACACTTTTTCTTTCTCATATTTTTAAAGGCTAAATGGAAAAGTTTGCAAGAAATATAATACTTTGTATGGTGCACTTCTCACAGATGGTCTGATATGCAGAAACAGATGGCTGTCCTGTATCAAGAAAAGATTTAGCTCTTGTAGGTTGCGCATTTTTTAAATTGTGACCACCAGTTGTGGAATTCTCCTAAATGAAATTACAAACTGCTTAGTAACACCATCTAAGGACTTATATGTACATACCTACACACAATTATTGCACACAGCACATATCAATTGTGAGTCTTCAATCAAGCATTTCTCTAGACATAGATAAAAATATACCAAACAGGTTTCTCAGATTATGGTGACTTGATTCGACTTAATATGCTCATGTACATGTTGCATTACATCATTAAAAGTATGGAAATATTTTTCATGTCAGTGTTATCAACCGAAAGGAAAGGGACCCTGATAATCTGTCATTGAATTGTGCAACAATGTCAACAATGTTTTGCATTTTATGTTTACTTTTATTCATACAAAATGTGCATTTTCCTATATTTTTAATCAAATGAAGATCAATTCATGAACTGACTTGTTGTTATGCTACATTGGATATCATAAATTAATAAGTTTGAAAAATGCTTTGCTTCTGTGAATGTCTGGACTATTAATAAAATGCTAATAATGTTGCTAGTGTGAATGGTTTAATTCATATTAAAATATTGAACTCTCAAACAACAGTCATGTTACATGTACTGCCTAATGAACCAAAATGAAGTACAAGAATGCTGAAATAATTTCTGACAGCTTCATGATGTTCAGTTAAATCATATCTGACAGCAATATTTCTTGTTATAAGACAACCCTGCTTACTGTCTTCTTTGAGTCCTAAAGGGTTGATCCCAATGGTCAGCTCAAATTTCTCCTTACATCTATCCTTTATGTAAAAAGTTGCTTCTATGAAAGTTTGAACTTATGATTACACATTAAACTCTCTAAAACTATAACTGTTATTATCCAGTAAACAAGAAAAATGAAGTACAAGATAACTGAACTAGCTTCTGACAATTCCACGATGTTGGAATAAGTCAGGATTTCTCTTCTTTGGACTGTCCTGAGTTTATATGGGTCGATCCCCTTGTTCAGCTGCAGTTTTCACATGTATATACACTTTTTCTTTTGGTGTACTTGATCGCGATATGAAGTTTAGTTTATTTTACTTGGTTTACCCATATTTACGCTACTAATCCCCGTCGTTCTTTCCCTCCAGTATGGCTGCTGGACTAGTGTTACGGAGCAAATATGACGTCACTGTAATGGGTTAATAAGCAAGTATGCCAGACACCTCTCCGTGTCACTAAAGCTGTTCTGACAGCATTTGGAAATGCTACAATAAAACCAGTGGGTCAAGCACAGCTGTCAGTCTCAACCAAGCCCTCTCTTATGTCTCAGCCAGCTACCTTCTATGTGACTGAAGGAGATTATTCAGCCATTCTTGGACGTCAGTTATGTGCTTCACTAGGGCTTATACAACGTGTACCTGTGAACATAGTCCAGTCTTCAAATGTACCTTTGACCCAAGACAAGCTATTGAGTGAGTATGGTGACAATTTTACTGGACTTGGACAATATAAGAGAGAATATGATATTGTTGTTGACCCAAGTGTTTCCCCAGTGGTGCAAGCTCCTCGTAAGATACCCTTTGCTAAGCATGACAAGTTGAAGGAGGCTCTCTCTCAGCTAGAAAAGCAAGATGTCATTGCAAGTGTTGACAAACCAACTGACTGGGTGAACAATTTAGTGATTACAGAGAAACGCAATGGTAGCATTAGGCTATGTCTCGATCCCAAGCCACTCAACCAGGCCATAAAGCGTGAGAGATATGAGATACCTACGCCAGCTGATGTTCAGAGCCGACTAGCAGGTAAATGCATCTTCACAGTTGTTGACATGAAGGATAGTTACTGGCACGTGAAACTATCTGAAGAATCATCATATCTTTGCACTTTCCACACTCCATGGGGCCGAAAGAGATTTAAGCGCATGCCTTTTGGAATATCCTCTGCTAGTGAAGTGATGCAGAAGCGTAATGAGGAAGCGTTTGGTGACATTCCAGGGGTGCATGNTTATTGCAGCCCCCTTTGCAGTCTGCCTGCTCAAGGAGACTGCACACTGGAGCCCCGGACTGCAAAAGGACAGTCTCCCTGGCAGTCTCTCTGGCAGCCTGGGCTCCTGTGGGCAGCCGGGGCTCCCATTCTAGCTGGGAGCTATTCTAATTTTTGAAAGCGCGGCAATGGAACCAAACAATACGAATCTCTTAAAAATTGATATTTTTTAATAGAGGTTATAGCCGGGCGTACTTCAAAAGGCGACTCGTTTATTATTGTGATATGTAATAATAAATAATATAAAAGATACTATATAATAGGTTCTTGTCGATGGCTTTATTAGCATTATTGATTTTTAAAAGTATTTGGAGATTAAAAACACAAAAGTTGAATGGTTGCAAATCAAGGCACCACGTATTAACCATGGAAAAGGTCAAGGACGTTTCAGATCGCTGACAGTGCTCGCACGCCATCTGGTGTTAAGTCCGCGAATGACCGTTTGCAGTAAGTGATTGTTGAGTTGCGATAACTGATTGTTGAGTTGAGGTAACTGACTTTTGAATCGTTTATTGATTGTTAGATTTTGACGAATGATTAAAATGACCAAAACTAATTTAGTAGAATTAAGTTTAGATAGTTAAAGTAGGTTTTGGCTGTTAAATAGTGCCGATAGATTGTTGAATTGACGTCTGCATTTTTTGCGTGAATGGCGTTCCATACAAATGGCCGCCATGACAACCCGGCAAGTTTACCTGAAGTCAATCCTATAAGAGCAAACAGCGTACCGCCATAGTCACATCTAAATGCAAGTACTGTGGAACTTCACACCTTCCGAAACAATGTCCGGCTTATGGTAAGAAGTGCAAGAAATGTTCGGGGTTAAATCATTTTGCCGTTGTTTGTCTGGGTGGAGGCTTCAGAAAAAAACCATTATCATCAAAGAAGATACACCAGCTAGACACGGAGGATGTTGGCAGTGATGAGGTGAGAGGCTGTTCGTTGGTAGTCTCACAAACAGCAATTGTTCTACGCAGTATTCTGAGACTCTGTATATTAACAAGAAGCCAGTGACATTTAAGTTGGATACTGGAGCTGATGTCAATGTGCTGCCATGGGGTACCTATAAGCAAGTATGCCAGACACCTCTCCGTGTCACTAAAGCTGTTCTGACAGCATTTGGAAATGCTACAATTAAACCAGGGTCAAGCACAGCTGTCAGTCTCAACCAAGCCCTCTCTTATGCCTCAGCCAGCTACCTTCTATGTGACTGAAGGAGATTATTCAGCCATTCTTGGACGTCAGTTATGTGCTTCACTAGGGCTTATACAACGTGTACCTGTGAACATAGTCCAGTCTACAAATGTACCTTTGACCCAAGACGAGCTATTGAGTGAGTATGGTGACAATTTTACTGGACTTGGACAATATAAGAGAGAATATGATACCGCATTGTTGTTGACCCAAGTGTTCCCCCAGTGGTGCAAGCTCCTCGTAAGATACCCTTTGCTAAGCATGACAAGTTGAAGGAGGCTCTCTCTCAGCTAGAAAAGAAAGATGTCATTGCAAGTGTTGACAAACCAACTGACTGGGTGAACAATTTAGTGATTACAGAGAAACGCAATGGTAGCATTAGGCTATGTCTCGATCCCAAGCCACTCAACCAGGCCATAAAGTGTGAGAGATATGAGATACCTATGCCAGCTGATGTTCAGAGCCGTCTAGCAGGTAAATGCATCTTCACAGTTGTTGACATGAAGGATAGTTACTGGCACGTGAAATTATCTGAAGAATCATCATATCTTTGCACTTTCCACACCCCATGGGGCCGAAAGAGATTTAAGCGCATGCCTTTCGGAATATCCTCTGCTAGTGAGGTGATGCAGAAGCGTAATGAGGAAGCGTTTGGTGACATTCCAGGGATGCACGTCATAGCAGACGACATGATCATTGCAGGTAGCAGTGAGGCAGAGCATGATAGTATAGTTCATAAGGTCATGCAGCAAGCACGTGAACAGAAGGTCAAGTTCAACAAGGATAAAATCCAATTCAAAGTGAAGTCAGTCAACTACATGGGTCATATTGTATCTCAAGAAGGACTTAAACCTGATCCTGCCAAAGTCGATGCAATCATTAACATGCCCCAGCCAACAGACAGAGCTTCAATGATGCGTTTCTTAGGAATGGTGAAATATTTGTCACCATATATAGCCAATGAGTCAAGCCTAACTGCTCCTCTCAGATTGCTGCTAAAAGAGGATATTGAATGGCATTGGGGACCAGAGCAGGATCACGCTATGCAGCAAGTAAAGGAAGCTCTAAGCAGGCAGCCCGTTCTGCAGTTTTATGATGTGACACAGCCAGTCACCATTCAAACAGATGCCTCTCAAGGTGGGTTGGGTTCATGCTTACTCCAACGAAACAGACCTGTTGCATATGCCTCGAGAGCTCTTACTTCAGCAGAACAAAATTATTCTCAAATAGAAAAGGAGCTTCTAGCTATTTGTTTTGCCTGTGAAAAATTCCACCAGTATGTGTATGGCAAAGAAGTGGAGATTCACACTGATCACCGCCCACTGGAAATTATTCTGAAGAAGCCTATCGTTAAGGCATCTCCAAGACTGCAACGTATGATGTTACAGTTACAAAGATGCAACATTTCTGTCTGATACATAAAAAGAAAGTTCATGCATGTAGCTGATACGCTTTCTAGAGCGTATATTCAGGACGGGTCCAAGTGTGGTGCTCCAGAGGATATTGAAGTTATGGTACACAGCCTAGTTACCAGTCTCCCTGCTTCTGCAGACAAGCTGGAGGAGATTAAAGCAGCCACTGCTGATGATTACATCCCAGATAGCAATGAGCGGTCGGGCCGACGTCGGCATTGGTCGGCACGGTCGCGGTCGGCAGTCGTTGTCGGGCCGACGTCGGGCCACTACTAGCCCGACGTCGGTATAACGGTGGCTCATCAGCTGTGCGTCGGGCCACTACTGGTGACCCGACGTCGGGCCGACGACTGCTTCACGCCGTCGGCCCGACGTCGGTATAACGGTGGCTCACCAGCTGTGCTCGATTTGCACTAAGCGGCCAATTTCAAATCGAGGTCACCCACACTAAGCGGCCATAGATCGTTGCAAGTGCACTTGACGGTTATTTCATATTTTCCGTATTTTGCACCAAATTGTTAGGTAAGTATTTACTTTAAAGTGTTTATGTTTTTCGTACTATAGGTGGAGGTTTATTTGTTGTAGATGAATTAACGAAAACAAGCAAATCTGTTAATAATTTGTTAGTCGTAGCTGCAGGCAGTTGGCGCGCTGCATGCCGCCTTTGAACCAACGTCGGGGCGACGTTGGGTTTCCGGCGGCCAAAAATATTTTCCCGCTCAAATTCTTTTATGCTTTGAAAGACATTTCAATTACCACATTTCATGTATAGACAATTTATAAATGTGAATGAGCAACGTTCTAGTACTTTTTTTTGTACCTAGGAGTATATATTGTTTATATTTTCTCTAGTTGAATTTGAAATGCTTATATAATAGGTGTATATAGCAAGGCTGCATGATACTAACATGTAAACTTATAATGTCAGCATGGGCTTAACACTGGATAAACCTTATGGCATACATTCCAAACTCAGTTTAGCATTAAGGGGTCAGTAGGCTAACCTAAAATATCCAGCGGTGGTTCTTTTAGGGGGGGGGGGGGGCAAGTTTAAATTGAATTTTTTTCTAGATGTTTAGTCAAATACCCACAGGGTATGATATAATAATGTTTCTTTTTTGGTTTAGGCTCATAATTAGACAAGGCATTTTGTGCACATTACAAAGCCACACTTAATATGTATCTCATATTTCTCTTATAGTCTTCCATCATGCATTACTACCTATTTGTCGCCTGTGTTGAGCAGTCAATCCTCACAAGAAAATACACTTGAAAGGTATGTGTGTATATAGTTAAAGTGCTTCAGTGTGTCATTGCCATGGTAAGATGCAGTAGTTTAACTTATATCATCCCTATCAATGAATTAAGTAGTAAACAACTAAGAAATTAAATTAGCCTACTTCTTGCCTGCGACTCTCTTCTGGAATTTAGTACATTATTCTTCTTAAAATAATGTAAGTGACAGGGATGGGGGTAGGAGGAGGAGGCTGGAGAAGAAGAAGGGTAATATATTTAGCAGAGTAACCACTTCCCTGGAAAATAATTACACTATTTCCTCTACATTTCAAAGTATACATTAACAACTTCATTTCAATATGCAACATTACGAATAAGCGCGGGTGGATTGGATGCGAACTAGGAAATAAGTCATTAGAAGACAACTGAAACCAACGGTTCAATAATACGATAGAGAAAAATGGATTGTTGATTCGTTGCGGCCAAAATCGAGCGTACAAAACTAACCTGTCTGTCCCTGACCTCATAAAGTTTAGAACATTTCACATCGCAAATAGAAAAAATAATAGTTAGAGAAACGTGGATCAGTATCATGCTAGATTCCTAAAGCTTGGTTTCAGTTGTCTTCTTAGCCGTTTTTTATTTTGCATATCAGTGAAATAACATATGATATTAACGGTGAATTTTGTATGTTTTATTAGATTAAGTGTGAGTTTTTAAATTTTTTTTTCTATTCTCTTCACAGAGAGAGAAGCAGCCCAGGCGCCGCAGCAGAGTTCCTCAGATGAATATTAGTCATCATCATCATTCCTCTTCGTCCAGTGTGGGAATTAATTAAGGCCACAGTCACTTCTTTCCAGCGTAGTGTCGTAGTCAAAGATATGCTGCAAATCTTGCGACTCACAGAGCGTCATCTATTTGATATGATGTTAACAATGCCATCAAATGTACGTCGGGGAAACGAGGCAGAAATTAAAAGACAGAATTAGACACCACCGCTGCCCTATAAACAACAAAAACCTCTTCGTGCCTGTGGGACAACACAACACTCAGCTAAAGACATCACCGTTACCGTCTTAAAAGGAAACGATACTAGGCAAAGACGGATCGTCGTACAGAAATGTATTAGAACACTAGACACCTTGAATAATGGACTCAGAAGGGACAATAGTTTCTTAAATGAATATTGATTTTTTATATGTTACGTTTAGCGTTTAGGACGCTTTTGCAGCATCGCGTGCCTTTAACACATCATCGACGCCACATACCCCAGGAGTTTTTCTTCACCATTTTTTTAATGTCTCTGAAGAAGGCCTAGGGACCGAAAGCTTGGATTATATATGACATCTGTAAAGTAGATCCTTAGAGATGCATCAGTAATAATATTTATTTTCAATAACTAATTGAATTATCGTTATTAACTCACTCAGATTTATAAAGATGTTTCTTCACAAAACATGATTCACGTTGTTATTATTATTATCTTTTAGGCCAACGGGACTTTTTCACTTCAGTGAGAGGGTTATTACGAAGAAACGCCGCTGCTACCCTATTGCCAACGTTCGCCAATTGAGTCATAGCGGGCTGACCATGGAGAGTCCATAATAACATTGGCTAATTAAAGAACGACATTATTTGCATAACGGTGGTAAAACGATGGTTAACGACGTTGGCGCGAAGTTGGCAAGAAGGTGGCACCGTTGGCATAACAGCGGCTAACCGCCGATAGTAATAGCTCATAACGACATTGGCCCAACGTCGGCAAAAGGTCGGAATAACAGCGGCTAACCGCCGATAGTAATAGCTCATAACGACGTTGGCCCGACGTTGGCGCGAAGTTGGCAAATTGTCGGCATGACAGCGGCCGACCGCCGTTTATCCATAATGACGTCGGCCCAGCGTCGGTGCGACGTTGGCAAAAGGGTGGCAGACCACCGGTGGGCCGACGGTGGGCCGCCGGACACGCCGACTTCGAACCGACGTCGTCTGCCAACGTTGGCCCGACGGAGGCAAAGTCGTCGGGCCGACGTTGGCGCGACCACTCTTTGCTATCTGGGATATTGAACATGGTGATGCGGTGATACCGTATTCATGTTCTCTTGTTCTCGAAAACTCAATCATCGAAATTGAATTACTTTTTTTTTAGTTTTGTCTTAAATTAAGCTGCTACGCTGTATTCCGTGCGTTTAAAATTTAACCGTCTGTAAAAACAGCAATAATGGATTACTAGCAACACTTACGTTACGCAATGAAGCACCGAAAATGGGTGAAGAAAATGTGTCTCAGTAATGCGTGTTTGCCACTCATAATGCACTGTACTTTGTTTGAATAAGCAATAAACTATTTGTGATCTTAGGTTATCCATTGTTCGTTATCAGAGTTAACAGATTCTTTGTGTGATTTTTTTTCAGAATCCCAAGAGTGGATGCCTTAGTGAGCACAGAACAGATATCACCATTGGTCTACATATGTCAGGAAGAATGTTATAATTATGAACTTTGTGTTACACTGAACTTCATTTTGTTAAATTTTGTATTTAACTGAACTTTATTGTGTTAAAATAATAATAAAAAAATAATAGTTCTGATAAAAAACTACAATCTGGAACATTCTTTAGATCAACTTTGTTCAGTGTGTGTCCCATATGACAGAGTTACAGTAAATAAAATATGTGCATTATTCCTCTGTGTTTGTCAATTCCATTTTAAAAGCATGTGAAAGTGGTGTGCCCCTCATGAATGAAGTGTGTATGGATAATAGCAAAAATATTGTTATTATTTACATGATTATAAAANATATAATGCTACTACAAATGGTTCAAAATCTTTAATACTGCACAATATTGGCCACATCTGTGTGTTTGAGCTCTTAAATAGAGGGACCCCGTCAACATTGAATGTCAAAATGATGTCATTTACATCTTTAAAGTACACCGGATGAGTTGAAACCACTTTAAGAATCCCACTCCTAATTCCTAAATACAGATAATCACCGCCACATTTTTGCATGTTATTGATGGATCGAGGAGTTTGCAGAAGTGTGCGCGCATCACAAGGAACCCTTAGGCCCTGTTTTCTAAGTATAGCTAGTAGTTCATTGATTGCAGAGCGAGTACACCCATTCTTAGTGGCCCACTTGGATAAATCCTGCACTATATCAGGGGCAACATCTTGAGCAGACAGGTTGTCAGATTCTGATGTAGAATGAGAAGTTGTCTCTCCATCAACTTCACTTGCAAAAGATGGGCAATGATCAGTCAAACTGTGGTCACTGTCAGATTCAGCAACAACATTTTTAGAAACATCATGATTTCCGAAATGCATTTCAGGCATATTTTGTTCATCACTCTCATCTTCGCTAAGTTGTGCAATTAATTCTACCTCTGCACGTAACCTTCTCCAATTCCTTTTATAAGCCATGTATGCATAAACTGCAACAAAACAAAATAATTTTTGAAATACAAAAAAAGAAAGACATGAATACCCAGCTAGAACAGAAGCCAGGGCTGCCAGAGAGACTGCCAGGGAGACTGCTCTTTTGCAGTCTGGGGCTCCAGTGTGCAGTCTTCTTGAGCAGGCAGACTGCAAAGGAGGCTGCAATATCTTAAACATTTTCACAATGTACTGCAAACTAAACTGAAATAACTGACATTTTCAATGTTGGGCCAACCTATGCAATAAACAACCCAATAGTTATTTAAAAAGTGTTTTTCTTTGCAACTGAGAAGCACAATGTGCTAATCTTTTTATCCGTAACCTGCTATAGTTATCAGGCTGAAAAGAATTTTTTTATTTTATTTTATTTTTTTAATTTTTTTGATGAAGAGCTTGTCAATATGACTTTAAAATTGTTTGGGTTAATAGCAGTTTTTGGCTTTATCCTTCAAGTTATATACACACCTATAAAAAAATTTGAGTGAACAGATTTTTATTTTTTAAATAATGATGTGAAAATATTTATTATTATTGCTTTTATTATTATTGAAATCACATTGCAAGCAGACTGCAAAGGGGACTGCTTTTCTAGCTGGGTAGAGAAGTAGAGAAGAGATATAAAGAGAAAATAGAGCTTAGCATTTTTGTGATTTGTCATACAAATTTATCTGCATATACATGGGTGAACGATCGCAAGGATAGTGAAAGGAATGACCAGAGGGTGTGGAGTAGTATTATAGATCCGTATAAATAATCTCTTTATCATACCCCCCCCCCCCCCAGAAATTGGATATTGTGGACATTCATCTTGATTTCCATGTTCTGTCTTAAATATGTATTTATATATTTTACTAAAGTAAATAAAAACGGTGCAATAAAAACCATTAAGAGAAACAATTCAACTTCCTCACTTTTTTCACCATTGCTGAGCTTTTTGTGTACTCAAAATGACTTTATCAATTTAAATGTCAATCAGAAAAATCATAAACTTCAAATCAAGGTGGACAGACACAAGGACTCATTATAACTTTATTGTAATTGAACTCAAAAACATGATGACCAGGCTTGAAACATGAACATGCAGTAAGATGCATGCTTATATATTAGGTATCAAATATTATTTAAAGCTACATTTGTACTTATTCTTAATTCCAACAAAAACAATTTACCACCATGTTTCAGTCCCCCCCCCTCCAAAAAGAAAATTGAATTGAATTGAATTAAATAAATAAATAACATGGCTAATAACAAGGGTTAAAACAGTGTCAGACAATGGCAAATATATACTAAATTTAATAAAATGTGCAGGATGTGATTTAATTTTGATTGTTTCCCCACAAAAGTATTACTCAATCTTATGTAAAGAATGAGATAGCACTCAATACTTAGTTCAAGATGAATAGACTGAAGGCTTGACAATACATCTATTACTGCAAGGGGTCAGTTTAGATTTCACAAAAACAATATCTGAAAAGTATCTTAAATTTCATATTGGAAAAAATTTATGATACATGTAGCATAGAACCACAAAGAAGAAATTGCATGTGATAATTTGCATTTTCAATAAGTTAATTTTACTCATCTCCCTCCCACGACCCCTTTTTATTTGTTAC
>NW_019774558.1:111196-177401 GCF_001039355.2 Lingula anatina
TTTTTTACAGCATAGCATTGTAAATTTCACACTGAAAGGTCTAACTTGTTTATTTACCTAAATTGTTCTATTTTTAACGTATTGACGTAATGTGTTTCCCACAATGCACTGTTGTTACACTGAAGTTCACGTGTTGAAGCTGCGTCCGTCAGTTGGAGTTGAGCGGGCACCTGCGTTAGACGTGTTTACATCGATTATCCGTGTTGAATACAGTATCACGGCGATGGAAGATAATTTCTTGTCATAGTGAAAGCAAGGAGTAATTGTTGCTAAACAAAACTTGTGCGAAATTGTACAGGGGGCACTTTTAAAGTTTTTAGATCAAAATATGCTTTTCTTGTAAGATGTCCCAGTACCGCATGGACAAAATCGGCGCTGCTCTACCGAAACATTTGGCTGTTCAAGGCAACTCGTGAAAGGTATGATGCAATTTAGTAAACTGGAACGTTTAGTATCTATATCGTTGGTTAGGATACATTGTGGTTACTCATGTGTGGACGTAAAGTTTAATTTTTGCAGTATTCCCCCATCGCCATATAACGAAAAACTTTGATTTCTATCTCTCTTCTAAATGTATTTGTGTGGTGACTGAGCAGTAGGTTTTTACATAAAACTTGATGCCATTCAAATATTCTGAGATCTGTGGCCATCACTTGCGTCAAAATTTGCTGTGACCTCGTTGGTCAGAGGTTGAAGGTTTTATGAAAAAAGATAAAATTCGTGATTTCTAAACTGATCTATTGCAATAGCAGAAACAATTATCACAGTCACCACATAACTTGTTTTGATAAACATTTTAAATGAGAGGTTTATATAAGTTTGGGGGACTGCTGCAAGTACTTGAACGTCTGTTAGCATATAGATCGAGTTACATTGCCTGTCACTTTCCCACGCTAGTTTGTTACTTTGTTTCTAATTGTGGCATTCAATCTGTTATGGAATTTTCAAACTTGGTCTGTGAGTGAATGTTTGCTTGATTTAAAGCAAGACCATTTATATTTCAGGGAAGGGGGCTGTATTTAAGACAATAAGTTTTTCTTCTGTTTTCCTTTCAGTTGATAACAACAATAACTTTTTTTAATCTCAGAACCAAGCACCCCTGCACTTAAGCATTTGTTTTTATGGGAGAGGGGGGGGGGGCATTTTACTCCAGACCATTTGACTTTTATAAATGCCCTCTGTAAATTAACAGATCATCATGGACTGAATTAAAAAACTATCTGCAGTGTTGCCAACTCTACATGTAAATGAACATTTAAAGTCTATGCCAAATTATTTTAAGCCTGTTCTACTTCAGCCAAGCAGGGTCCAAAAACGAGCAAGTGCCCGAAAAAAAAAAATTATCTCTCTTTCTAGCCCTGTGCCTCTAGAGGTGGGCAATTGCCTAATGGCACAATTTGATTCTGCATATTTACTCATATCAATTCCTGTTGTTTCCAGGTGTTATTCTGCTGTTAGCAATAAACTCAACAATAGTTGTGCATATTTAGAATACTATGATACCATTAAGTGAAATTGAAGTCATGATAGAAAGCCATGTGATTATTCTAAAGTGAAACATACTCTTATCATGAATTTTGTTGCTGTGTGCTTTCCAACATGGTTCAGTCTTCGTAAAAGAGGTTAACAGGAATCTTGTGAATACTTGACAGAATAGTTTTTGATATTGCTGTTTGCAATTTTGCAATGGTTCAGTCTTAATCATAATAATGCAAGTAGAACTCATATGCCTTAGTTTATATACATTAACCAGACATTGAGAATATACATTTTATTGCACTTTCACAAAGAGCATCAAATTCCCCTATACTATTTTTCTAAAATGTTTTTAATAGTGGCCACAAAGCAACTAAAAAAAATATTTTGCCCTCTGATGCAAATAGAATTATTTGAGAAACAAGTAAAAAAAACTTTTAAAAAATATCAGGTTTGTATTATTTAGTCATAGAAACAAAGACACATGCACACAGAGGCATTTCGTAAAAAATAATCCTGACTTTGACAAGTCTGTGAATGGTTGTAAAGAATATGCTCCTCTCATTCTATTTTTAATCTTCTCGGAAATGAATGTAGTGCTGCTTAGCAGATTAAGGGTGGTGATACACTATATTATTTACTTTCAATACCTATTTTTATCTTTTAGGTTGAAGGGACAAATGTGTTCACAAAGTTGACAGAAGAAAAATCCCAATGAAGGACTCGCAGAAACTACACATCAATTTGTGAACAATAAGCAAGGATCATAGAATTTCAAGACAATTTCAAATGCTACTGAGAGTGACTATTATATAAGGACAGATTTAAATGAAATCGATTTCTTCTAGTGTTAGTCAAACGTATAAACTAACTTATCAATGGATATATTAATGTTTTCCATCTTGTGAATTTCCAAAAATTATGAAGAGTAATTAAAAAATAATTACAGGTAATTATAGACATCAGGAAGGAAGTGCAGGTGTTTGAATAGCTGGCAAGAATTGTGTAAGATTTAGTTTTGATTAAAAGTTTCTTTCATTGATCAGTTGAATAAAAACCTTCAAGATTTGTGTTGTTTTTAATTATAAAGGTAAGTGCCTTAATGGAAGTTTAAAAAAACAAACAACTATTAGGTTGTGGGTGATATTCCCATTTGTCTGACAAAGTTTTTACCCCCCCCCCACGCTAAAAAAAAAAAAAAAAAAAAAAAAAAAAAATGTAAAAAAAAAAAAGAGGGAAAAAAAAGGGAACAATACGGATAACATAAAAGTGCTGATTGTTGTGGCCGCGTTTCTCTTGAAATGTGACAATGCGCGTCAGTTTCAAATGATCCGGAATAAAAAAAAAAAATTAAATAAATAAATAATTTGGGGGGGGGGGGGGGGGAAGAGAAAAAAAAAATTAAATAAACTATAAATGCCTACAATTTTGTTCGGAGAGTTGATTAAAATTGCCGATTTGGGATATGTAGTTCTCACCTTTAATCTTCCTGCNTTATGCTGAATCACAAAGAAAGATGCTCTCCTTCTTTTGCTTAGTTTCGTAGTTGAAACCACTGGACAGATATTGTTTACCACCCTGTAGTACAGGCTATGTTCACCATAAGTACTCATGTACTAGTACCTGTACCAGTATAGAAACTGCTGTAGACAAGGGGAAGGGGACTAACAGTTTTTTATTCATTTCTTTATTTTTTGTTGGTGTTTGCTTGAAACCTTTGCAAATTCTTAAAGGTAAGGTTGATAAAGTAGTATATACTTGTAACCCAATAATTCCCCCCCTCCAGAACATGCTCTTCTCTATTAAACTAAGCATTTGTTGACATGTCTTTCAGGTTTGCTTCAAGTGTAGAGCACGCTATGAACCAAACAGATACAAGTAAGTCTGCATCTATCATATGATGTTCTTTACAAAAATGAAGAATCTTATAATGTGGAATAATTTTTGTGTGGGTCTCAAAAATAATGATGTCCTCTGTTGTTATGTCCACTGATATATTTATATAATAGATGCCTGAGATAAAATTGAAATAGTAAGATACAAAATAAGATTACATATTAAAGTTTTTTTGTAGTGATTGCAGTGTCACTGTGATAATATATTTTGTTTGTTTTAGGAAGCCATTGTGGGCTGCAGTCATTGTGGCAGTGATAGTCTTCATTACTACAAATGTTGTTGCAGCAGTTTTAACAAAAAATGATGAACTTGATCAAAACATTGACTATACAGATATCATCCTTGCTCGTGTGATCATAAATGAAGCTTTATTCCTCATTTTTGCCATTGCCTTGGCTGTGTGTATATACAAAATCTCCAGGATGTCATCAGCTAACCTGGTCCTTGAAGCTAAGGTAAGTTATTTACTGAACTGAAAAGTTGGTTAATCTGCTTTGTTATTTAAAAGCATATTATTATTATTATTATTATTATTATTATTATTATTATTTGTATCTCAAAACCTCTTTATGGTTGTTCCTGACACTGGATTTTACTGCTTTGAGATAAAATGGCATTTTCATGAGAAAGGTGGCTCCATGTAACCCTGGGATCTTTGGGGTGGGGTGGGGGGGACACCCAACATTCAGGTCCTCACAGGTGACCAAAGGTGAACATAATGTCATAGTCTTGTTGGGCAGGAGCATCAAGTTGAGGGAGATGATAACGGAGTTTGTGATTTCACAGTTGTTTTTTATATTTTTATAGTCTCTGCAGATTTCTTTGTAAATGATCTTTTGACTGTCTGATTTCTGCTTTACTCTTTTAAGTAGGTGACTGGAACAAAAATAGCCTCTAATTTTTAAATCAAGTGGAAACTTACGGTAATGACAGTGGACATTTTTCATTCCTGGGAAACATCTGTTGGTGAAAAAAAGTAAATGTGAAGAAATGTTCACTGAGATATTTTGTTAAGTGTATATTCATGTACTTTGTATTTCAGGGTACCAGCAAGTGGCAAGCAATGGCAGCCTGTGTGGTGATTGTTGTGTTGTTTACTTCTAGAGTTGTGTATAATGTCATTGCAATATGTAATATAGAAAAGATGCCTGGGTTTGGCTATGACTGGGTCAATGTTTCAGATGAGGTAAGTTACTGCAAAGAGAAATGTTGCATTATTCGTTACAGGCCGTCTTCTGAGTCTTCCAGAAGATGGTCAGAATTTTTCAAGTTTACATTGACGGGCATCTAATTTTTTCTGTCAGAAGACCGTCAAAATTGGAGGATGGATAAATAAAGATAATTTGGAAGACTATCCGAAAATATCTCTGATACGCAGCTGAATCAACAACCTATCACCTAAACTTCAGTTCTAAATTTTAAAGAAAAATAGTTTTAAAACCTACTTTAATAAGACACAATTTTTTAGAAATTTTGAATTACATGATTTTAAATTATTATGGTATCATAATTATGTTGCTTAAAAATAGTTCCTCACTGCTGTCTGTTTACTGTTATTTACATCATGATAGGTTAATCAGTATAATCAAATTATTTTTACATAATTTATCAGTGTCATCTGAGTATGAATACTCACACACACTTGATTTTATATTTAGTTGACATTGCCAGTGGAAGTCTTTTTTTAAATCAGTGTACCCTCCTGAGACAGTAACTGTACTACTTTATAATTTAACAGGCAGATCAAGTGAACCTTTCCAATGGATATGCATACTTGTCTTTTGGTATTGTTCTCTTTGTGTGGGAGATTTTACCAACATTTGTAGTGGTAATGTTTTTCCGTGTTAAGCGACCCCAAACTACACCCGTGAGTATTCTTTCTATTGATGTACAAGTAGTTTAAGAACAGTGTCAGTTTTAAACTACCTTCATTCATGAACTAACTTTAAAGTTGACAAATCTGTAACCAAAAAATTATAGAAAATATTTTCTTTGCTTCTTTATGGTCATATTATGGAGTAATATTTTAATATTAAAGTAACCTTAGTTCATTAGTTTTACCTGTCCAGATGTCATGAAAATTTATCTTGCACTGCTTTAAAAAAAGTAGGAGTGAATGTGGTGCACCTGTGTATGTAATCTTTGCAGCTGTTGACTGATGCATCAGTGGAAGGTCTCAGCCCCCGTGCCTACTTCTTTGATAACCCAAGAAGGTATGACAGTGAGGAGGATTTGTCAAAGAGCACAGGTGGAAAGTAAGTGAAATGGGTTCCATGTTCAGACACATCAATCTTTTTTGTCTAAGTATTCCTGCAAGGCAAAAGAGTAAACACAAAGAGTCTGGTGTAGCAATTATTTATAACTTTGAAGTGTGAACAGTATGTATGTGTACATTACTGTATGCTTACTTGTTCTTCTCAAAGATATTTTGAAAAAAAAAAACTTGAAACCACTGTGAGCAACTGAACACAGAGGTCACTTTTTAAATAATTTTTTATTTATTTTTGACAGTCAGGCAGACCTCCATGCCCCCATCAACGGCTCCCCAGCCAGACTTGGCGTCAGTTATTCCAGTCTTGGGGGTTCACTGGCTGGAAGAACAGGGAGTTATTCTCAGCAGATGCCAGGGACCACTCCCCCTGTTATGTATGCTCCAACCCCCGTCACTCCTCAGCAACACACGCAACGTTTAGGTGACGAAACATAACCTTTCACTTTGACTGCTTTGGATTTACGAGAGAAATTGCTTGGGATTTGCCACGTGTACTTTTTATGTTACTTTTAACAGGCATGGAAACGCCTTTAAGTGATGGTTTAGCTTGTAAATTTTAGAAGTGTATAATTTTGCCATTTCAGGAGAAAATTGGCTTGTGATAGTGTCAGATGTTTTTATTTTCTTCAAATCATGCCCCAAATGTTGGTTTTATAGCTTCATCATTAATATTACAATAAAGTTTAATTATAATCAGACCTTTGTCAAATTCTTTTATCTCACCAAGGTACATGCACATACGTACATACTATATAGCAAGAAATAAGGAAACTATTACAGAAGCCCCAAACAAAAAATCAAAATTTATTTTGTAAGCAAACTGCAAAGGTGATATTAATATGAACTGAAGGGGTAAATGTTGATATGGGCCTCATAGTCTAAATGACAGGTCAGTCATTTAAAACTAAATTATTAAATCTAAAATGGAATAAAACATCAAATCTTAGTGCAGAGAAAGAGCAATGATTCACCAGGTAGAAAATACAGAGATACAGAGTATCTTTAATTTACATGATTGTAAAACATGAACAAAAGATCCAGAAATGATGCATCTGTCACACATGCACATCATGCATGAAGTAGGATTCATCAGCAAGGTATGTACAACTCTTTCCACCAAAGAAAATCATATGAGTGAGTAGGAAGGCCCCTTCTCTAACTCCAGGCCATGTTTCCAAAATGCAGCACCCAAAAGAATGCAAGATCCCATTAATTCTCTGTCAATGTCTTTCATGTTTTTATACTCTGTATAAATAAAGTTTGGTATTTTAATCCCTGTATCTGTCAAATCTTCATTATATATCTCCTCGACTATAGTTTTGCAAGGCATGCGTACACCATCCTGGACAAGTCCAAATCTCATGTTAACCAGCCCTGGTATAGATTCAAAGTAGACGGGATGTTCTGAATGTCTTTGTTGTTGACTTAATACAGTTTTGAGCGTGCACTCCACAAGTTGCATGTGAATTTGAGGTTTTATTCGTTTTAAGGTTTTATACACATAATTTTGAGTTTCCATCACATACAGGTTGGACATAGGAAGTTCTGGTAGAATTGAATTATAGACCTGAAATAGATGGTGACATAAATTTACAATCATACATACACAAAACAAAGTTTACAACCAAAATAAAAAGAAAATGCTACTTTATAGAAAAAGTTAAAAATCATGTTACAAATTCACTGAAATGACATAGGTCAATTTTGATAACTAAAATGTTCATTGAATTCAAGACTATCCCACAATGTACCTGCTGGGTGTGGAACTACATGTAATGGTATTTAGTCATTTGAAAAGTGTAGGCTGTTACACAAAAACCAACTTGTCACAGAAAAGAAACCAACTAGTACCTGTCTCAACAACCGCTGGTGCAAATGCGCTTCCTTCACTGCGGTTGATACATCAATAGTGACCATGTTATTCAAAGAAAGATTGCGGCCCATAGTTGTTGCATATACCTTATAGTAACCAAACACAATTGCACATACACTGGACACATTCTGAAAAAGAATAAAAGTTTTTAAGAATCTCATACACAGTAATTAGTTTCTTATTTGACATCACTGCTCCATGCTTGTAATCTCCAGCTTTAAAAAGACAAAATAGAATGGCTACTGTTTCAATTCATCTGGGGCTGTTTATTTAACAGACAAAGAATAAACCAATCATATCTTACCTTAAGAGACTCCTTAGTTAAAGGTGGATCACAGAAAACGGGTGCCTTTTTTCTGCCACCTCTCTTGCTTTGTACCTTTCTGCCCTTTGTTCCACTATCCAAGTTTGCAGATGAACTTTGGGGCAATGGAGAGGGAGTAGGACCTTTTTGTTCTGTTACATGCCTACATGAAGTGTTACTCTCTGATGCCACTGCTTTCTCACTCTGACATATTTCCTCTTCATATTCAGTGTTTATTTTTTTACTTCCTTTTTCCTGTCCATTGGCTGAGATGAAAATGACAGTAGATGGCTCTCTGGCACACCCACCAGCATGTCTTTGCAGATTTAGAGTACAACTGTGAACCTGAAACAAAATCATAATAAATGAAGCTTATTTCTTATACCTGTATATGTGTGCAGAAACTAGCTGTTGAATCTAAATTTAAATATTATAAGTATTGTCTGATGTTCTTATAAAGATATCTATAGCATCTTTTACTTCTTATTTGGACTTTCTTAGAGATACCTGGCGTGATCTTTCCCTCATGAAAAAAGTCATACTTTATGAATTTTCATTGGGTGATGCTAATTTTCTCTAACAAACCTTTGATCATCCTTTCCTGAAATGTTTCAGGTCTTTTTAAAAAAGCCATGTTGGGGATGATGCTACCTTTTATTAATTTTACAGAATATTTTTTTAAACCAAAAAAATAATGCACCATATTAGTATAGAAGTCTTCTGAGGCCCTAGATGTTTCAGTTTATGTGGCATAATGATAAGACCTAAGACTACACTACTCTCTGCCTGAGACCTGTTAAGTGATGATATAAATTATATGTAACAGAACAGAAAAGTGCACAGAAAAGACCTTAAAGAAGTATCTGTGAATACCTGATTGAAAAATTATCTGTGGCCCTGCTAGGGGGTAAAGCTACCAGTAATTTTATTCACTAAACTGCCAAGCGGTGACTGGTGTCGGTAGACATGTTTTTGTATTTTAAACGTGTTTAATTAGCATAGCAACTTACTTTTAATGTTTTAATTATTGTTTTTATTTATTTATTTATTTTTAAAAATAAATTTATTCAAGGGGTTGGGTGGAGAAATGTCAAATCCCAAGAGTACCGGTATAGAAACTTCAGCTCAAGTCACTCAACTCACCGTTCGTGGATTCTTAATGCTTTTGGTAATCAAGTACTGGCTCCTTAAAACAGCTTGAAAGCGGCCAAAGACACGAAGACCACTCATTATTATCTTGTTCCAAGCTCTATGCTTGTTACCTGTCCTTCTTCAGTTTCACCTTTCCCGAAATGTTTTACGTGACTGATTCCTCATTTGTTTCGTGCCGGCACACAACCTTTGAAATACAATTGTTTTTCAGAATATCTTATTTTATTTATAGTCTTTTATAATAAATATCTAATTATTTTATAGTTCTGCTTTAATTTTATATTACTTACCTTACAAAAAATGTGGGTAGTTGTCACCACTTTTAACCTGATTTAAGGGACCAATCTGAAGAGCACATGCTTAATGTGGTCACTGATAGGTGGCGATAGTGCTTCATTATTTGATTTATAATAATATTGTTTTGCATCTCAAAATATTATTAAATGATCTTACAGAGCAGATCGAATGGGGACAGTGCATGGCACAGAGTCTAATTTTAGCTGGTGTAAGTCATCCTAATATGACACTGTGCTTGTTAGCGGTGATGGTTGCTAATGTTAAAGCAGTCATGAATATTCATATTCTCTAAGGCACACAGGTCATTTGAAACTACGTAAACAGAAGGATCGTAGTTGTAACAAGAAGGAGATCAGAATTCTCGGATTGACGAAGACCACGCCATGCTGATGGAATTATACCAATTGGAAGTCCACATTGTTTTTAGACATGTCTAATGAAACGAATATATCAACAACAACAGTGCTAACCCTATCCACCACCAGCGCTCCCGAATTGTTGGAGTGTAAAGATCGGCTGTACTATGTATTCCTGCTGTCCAGTATCCTCAGTTTTATAACATGTTTTATCATCGTTCTGTTGTGGAGGGTCGGGGTAATACTCTGTGCACGGAGACAGAATGCACAGCTGGACTCCAAGAGCAGTCCACAGAAACATCTTCTCGGCAAAAATTCGACGGAGACAGAGATAGGATGGGTCTCGGAGGCCAAAGATTGGGCCGGCGAGCTGATTTCTGGTCAAACGATGACTGGGAGAATACTGGTAAGCGAATAAACAGGAAAAACTGAACTAAGCTGCTCTAATCTTTTACAGGATGCTTTAAATTTAGCTGGAGCGTGTCCATTTTGAACTGACTCGTATTATTTTTCACTATATAGACTGGATCACGGATAATTGAATACTCGTACATCCAGTTTGTTCATTCATTTCTAATGCAATCTTTCTACAGAGTACTAGCACGTTTTCAGTGATTAAACATACTAGTTAACGGCACAGTGATATATCCAATATTAAAAGAAAAATGTTTTATGTTTTTATAAGAGTTCTCATGCAGGATTTATCAAAATATTATAACCAATATCTTATGTCTCTGAATATCACTATCTGTAATTGTTTTCCAGGTGATGATATTTTACATTAAAACTATCTCTTATCCTATGGTGTAGTATGTCAGTTTGAATTAGATTTCTCTGCAATTAATTTACAATTAGTATTTTTGCTTATGCATATTATGCATATTATATTTTTAATTTTCACACAAGGAAATTCCGAAAAACATTTTTTTACAAATTAACTGAATGTGAGGTGATTATGCCTGTTATTAGTTTTTTCTCCTACAGTTGCTATGGTTGCAGAATGCACACAAGAGCTATTAGCACAGTAAGAACAATCTATTTTATATCAATTTCAGAAATTCTACAATGTATTTGTCTTTGAAAATTAATTTATATTTCAATTAATGAGATGACCTGTAGTTATGTACATTTGATTAATTTTACTTCTTTGACCATTATTTTCTCTTTCTCTCTTAGACATATGTAGGCACATGTGCTCAAGCTCACACACACACACATGATAAAAACCTTTGTATAGGGCCTGTGTATGCTGTATGTGAAAAAGAAGCAAGTTTCAGAGGTCAAAAGCTCTAGAAGTGCAGAAAGAGTCCAGGTAGAAAAATCTGATTCCCGGGGTTGTTCTATTTATAAATATATCTAGCTCATATCAGTCTGGCACTGTACAGTTGTACCTGAGTTTTATGTTGCATGTTAACAACTGCATGCTTTTGGTCTTTTTGGAGTGTAATCACTGTGTTATTTCCAGAACTCACATTTGAACTCAAATTACAAATTTTCGCTGCGTAAGGTATAACAGTATTCAAACATTTGATTTAAGATGAAGGAAAAATTATCTATTGGTGTATATACTTAATTATGTAGTTTATCATTAATTCTTACAAATTTATTATTATTTTCTCATAAGGTGTTTTTTTGTAATTCTCAGTTTGACCAAGTAGTAAAATGGAAGAATAAGACCATTTGCCATCAAAAAGAAAGGTTTCAGTTAACATGTAAAATTTTCCCTTGCAAGACCACGTCCATTGAGCCAGCTATTATATATTCTAGCTATTCCAGTCAATACAGTGAATGATACAGCTGCCAATGTTTGGAGTACCCATGTCCAGTGACTCTGTTTGATTTCTTCTGTTGATCACTTGGTGACAGCAAGTATAGCTTGTATTAGGTTACCTTTATTGTTGCCTTCTTAGGCTTAAGAATGAAGACCAGCACAGTGGCAGGAACGTTTTCATATACCTAAGGTTGATGCTCATAAATTTCCCTTTAAGTAACTTAGCAAGAAATCAATTGATTGTGTACATAGGAACATTGTTGTGTATTTAACACTGTATGGATGTGGTCTAGGTGTAATCAGCTGCATGGAACACTTCATTTCAGTTCTTTTTACAAGCTTTCTACATTTATAATATTATCATATTTTTTTCAGTTTATTATATTAGCAAACTTATGATAATGAAATTGTAGTCACAATATTGTTTTTGAAATGGTACGTGAAGAGTAATATTTTCCAAAGACCTAAACAAGGCTCAGGGTGTTAAGAACAGTTTAGTTCTTAATTGATTGGTTTCAGATCCACAGTTTTGGATCTCAGATAATTGGCATTTTAATTAGGGTTAAAGATAATCACTGGCACAGGGGGGTAATCAGGGGGAAATTAATTAGAGCTTAAGGTGTACAACGGAGGAAATCGGCTGTGAGCTTGCTAGATGAGCCAGTATAAACTTCCTCTGAGAACTGTAACCTATGTTCTGTACAGTGCACCAGTTTCAACAATTGAATTAGCAGTTCTGTTCCTCTCAATAGTTATCAGTTGCTGTGTTCACATTCATCATGTCTGTAAATTAGAACTATAAACACATCAAAGGAAAACATGCAGATTCTTGTAGAATATATGCAAGGAATCCTACTTACAACTTTGAAAATAGTTTTGGGATAAATTATCTTCTTCCTACAGACAACATTTTATTTTATGTAGCAGCAGCTAGATTTCTTTTATACCAGACCCTTAATCACGCTCCAGTTAAACAGAATATCAGTTAATTCAATTAAAGGAGGGTGGGGGTGATAAGGGGCTAAATCCATGTTATTAATGTATTTATTTGTTTATGATATTAAAAAAAACGTACATGTATCTAACATTGCATCACATGAATAACAGGCAAAGCTGTCAGCTACTAGTAAGTAATTTACTAATTGTTTGGTAACCTAATTGTCATTGCTTATCACTATTTTTGTGCCTACAAAGATTTACAAGTTATGATAATTGATTTTAAGCACCCCCCAACTACTAGTAACTAGTCAATCTCTATAAAAATGATCCTAATTGTTAGAAAGTATGTGGACTATAGGTAGGTATCAGGGGTTGCTGATTTAACTGTCAGTTTGAAAGTTATCTCCATTTGAAATAAACAATATGTTGTAACATGGAGGTATTTCACATGAAAGCCAGTAGAATTAAAAGATAGTCATTTACTAGTAAGCCAGTTTAGTGATATACTTTTGAAGTGCTATCAGCCAGCTTTTAATTGACATCTAGATCTTACAACTTACAAGAGAAAATCCCAATACAGTAAACAGTATTTTTCTCTCCACAATGAAAATACAGCATCACGTGTATGATACTTCTCTCAAATTTATATTAATGGAACTTCTTTCGTGGTGTATATTTATTTTTGTAAATAGAAAAAAAGACTTGCTTCATTATTCCTATGTCTTTATTCCCCCCCCCCCCTTTAGGTGTGTGATACCTTGTATATCTACATGAGGTAATGCTATAAACTATCATCAAAACTGTATTTTAGACTTGTTGTTGGACCACACTTATTATTATTGTACCACCAGCGTTAGCGCTGGCGGTACACATGGTTTCGGTCCCGTCCGGATCGTCCCGTCNTTTCTCTTTTCTTTTTTTCCCTTCTCTTTTCGTCCTCCTTTCTCTTCTACCCTCCACATTCCACATGGCTCTGTATCTATTCTTTCTTCTCCCCATCACTCCCCTCCATCTCTCTCTCTCTCTTTCTCTCTCTATCTCTCTCTCTCTCTCACACACACACACACACACACACACACACTTTTTTCTTCCCCCGTCTCTTTTCTAACTTATTTCTCTCTTCTTCCTCCCTTCCTCCCTTTCATTTTCTCCTGTGACGGCGCGAACACTTGTAATTAAATTACCCATAACATGTAGATGTGTAGCGGGAATGCGAAGAACAAGATAAGTATGTGCTAGTACAAACGGCATAATAACCCTTTGAGGGAAATATCAACAAAAATGCTTATAAAATGTACTGACGGTAAGTATGTACTTCTAGTCAATTGGGACATTATGTTTTCTGTAAAATCTTTCTTTTTTTCGCAGCCGGTGGGAGATCCAAAATTATATTAATTCTTTTAATGTTATTTTTTTAGCTGGTCACTAGTTCATGAGTTCATCCTGTCCTTATACGCTTACTAATATTATAGCGATGAGTCAATTTCTGTCTTGACAACTGTCACGACGCTCTTAAAGCACAAAGCAGATTTGCTGTCGACTGCTTCAAATTCAAACATGCTTTTCTGTTTGCTTCCATTTTTAACGTGTTTGTTAGGCGAATTTGAGAGGACTGTAAACTCAATTGAACAATAAACGCAAACTTTAATTTGATAAAGTATAAGTCGGGCACAATGGACTTAAATGAAATTATGCCTGATCTATTGAACCCGAAGACAATATTAATACAATTCAGAATGAAAATGTCAATCATGTCCTCGAGGATTGTTTGACCAAAATTATTGAAATGTTGTGTATGGACAGTGCTTGAACGTGCCTTCCCGTCATCGGTTTCAAAACAATAATGATTGTGATTTTTTTCTATTGGCAAAAAAAGGATAAAAAGAGTGACTGTTTTGAGTCAAAATATAGCGCCTAGTGTTTGAACAAAATGACTAGACTTTAGTTAAGTATTATCATGTTGATAATAAAAAGTGAAGAGTGAATTTTGCTGTTGACGCCATACTGATTTACTTATATATATTTATTTATCGGGTGAGAGGAATTGTGTGTCACAATAGTCCTTCTTTAAGTGATATTTCATTTGTAAAGACCAAGCAACCCAAACGTCGTTAAGCTGCGGATGCATATTCCGGCAAAATATATAAATAATTTAATTAAGTAATTAATTAGTTAAAAACCCTGAAATGTGGGACTATTATATGTCTCTGACATGAGGCTTATTCTCAGGTTAGTGAAACAGAGCGCCAGTCGAGGCCATTTATAAATGTTACTTTTAAATGCGCCCTTATGATTGATTTTTAACTTTGTCTCCCCTCCTCCAACTTTTCCTACTTTTTCTGCTCAAGAAATATACAGCATTGATGCACGTATAATGTTAAAATTTCAGTTCAATTTGTGTTGGATACTCTACGAAGTTAAAAAATCTATTGAAGTTTTTGTAAATAAGTGAGCGCAATTCGATATTTACCGCAGTTGTATTTGAGATGTAAACATGTTAGACGGTGTAAGGTTACATAAGTGATTCAGTTTAAAATTACACTTGCTATTATGGATACAACCCGCAACAAAGTGAAAAACAGCGTCGAGAGCAGTCGCTAATGTTTGCTCATTTCTAAAATTCAAAACACAAAAAGCTACCTTTCACGTCTCCCTTCAGGCGACGCTAAATCTTCCTTCAAATGTGTTTGAACTACCAACCCTGAAGTAGTTTGTGGTGCAATATGAGCGAAAAGAAACCAAGCAGTAAAACATTAAATTTGCCCTCGTGGCAAGATTATTTGACGGTTTATGGGGGTGACACAAGACAAAAAAGGGATACTATTCAAGGACAGTTTTTTTCTATAATATGTAAGGCATAGGGGTGGAAAATTGTGTGATTTTTGCGTTTTTTTTTTGCCTGTAACACTTCTTTTTTGCACGGTGGGGGGTGGGGGAGGGGGGTAGAGGTAGAGGGAAACTGTAAATGGCTTTGCAGGCGTGTTGTGACAAAACAAGGTGCATCGCATTTTGCCGACCCCCCCTTCCCCCTCCCCCCCCCCTCCTTCACCTACTCACTGCTTTAGCCTGCTTATGCCTAAACTCCATTTCCATGGCGTCCTTTCTGCGTCCTTTGTGCGACCATGAAACTGGAATTGCTGTGGTCATAGAAAGGAGTCACAAGCATCGCTTTGGCTGCAGAATGAATGCTCAATGATAGGCCAGTTGTCAGCATGTAAAATACCGTGTATTATTATTTTACTCTCAAACGGGGCCGTACTACGGGACGCAGAAAGGACGCCGTCCAGTGTAAAGTGAGCTTTACTGAGGACACTTAACTTTCTATTTGCTATAGTCTTTGCTGTGACCAGGTCTAGGGCAAATATATAATAACACGAGGTCGTGACCCAGCCTAGATGCGAGATCGTTTGTCATCCGCTTGCAATTGGTCTTTGCATAACATATTTAAAAGACGATATATAACTGCTTGTTATGATCATGAGTTAATACTTTTCAATTTCTACAAAAAAAAAAATGGTCCCACCGTGGCCTTACTCAGTGTGTGTGTACGTGTGTATGTGGATGTGTGCCTTTGTGTGTATGTATACGTGTGTGTGCTTGCGTGTGTGTACGTGTGTGTGTGTTTGTCTTTCTCTCTCTCTGTGTGAGTGTATGTGTGTGTGTTCGTCTGTCTGTGTGTGTGTGTCTGTTTATTTGTGAGGTTTAGCTTCAATTTTATGTTGAAATATTCGTTATCAGTAGACTAAACAGCTGAATTTCCACCAGGATATGACTGCTGAAAAAATATGCATATTTTACTATTTTAGCCTTTGTACGTTGATCGCCTCTTTAAAATCTTAGACCAGGATGGTTCCGCCGGATTAAGTCTTCAGGAATGGGAAGAAGGAGTGCGAAGGGTTTATTCGGAGAAAGAATTCGAACGAATTCAAATACTTTATGTCTCCTCCATCCCAGTGCATCACAAACTTGCATATTCCCGTTCATAGCAAAAGAGAATGCAACAAAAACTATCGGGTGTTCGTGATTTGGCCAAACAAGGCCGCTTTTATTAAATAAACTCACTATCCTAATAATTTTAGCAATAATAACAATGTGGCAAATTGTTGCCTGCATTAAATGTTATGGCCTTAGGGATAAAAATTAAATATGAAATATTAACTAAGACTCATCATCCTAAAAATAATGATGAGACGAGTCAGCAAAAGTTATCATTTTCAAGCAATTTTGCACNCTTTCCTTTTTGACGTGTTTGATACAGAAGGTAAAAGAAGCCGGGTGTTAAAAAGAGGAATCTGATACAGTAACGAATATCTCATTTCTTCAAATATCTATATTGAATTATTTTTATTCTTTAAATATAACAAATAAACCTTATGGTTGTTACTTTTAATGAACTATTATAATCAGTTTTAAAGTATGTCAATAAATAAACAGATGGATTTATTTGTTAGTTGCTAAATGATACAAAAATAATTAACTTAGGACAATGAACTTGTTTCTATTGAAGACCCTCTATCTTGTCTTGTTCACTAAATTACACTTCTTCTAATTGGGCAAAAATAATAATTTTCACGCACTAATAAACATGTTTGGCCTCGAGCAGGCGAAGGCGCCATAGATACCAGTGCAGTTAAAGCAATCCTGATCGAGGCTCTAGGCGGGGAGGACCACACCTTCAGCGAGGAGTACGTAGACAGCTTGGTCCAGTTACTTATTGAGGAGGCCGCCAAGGACCTTGAGGATGAGGAGGACTGCAGACTGGATTTTGAGGAGTTTGAGGAGCTGATGAACAAGTTCCCTGCCTTGTCGACGCATCTGGTCAAAAGGTGAGATAGTATGATATTAATATTGTTTGAGCGAAAATATCAGGCCTTATGAAAACCCCCAAATAGGATGTCCTATAGGACTTTACGAACTCTACCGGTAGATTCATCCTAGAGGACCAGATAGGGCTCTGTAGGAATTCTGACGTCCTATAGGATGCCTATACATGGACCCTATACATGTATGATTTTGTGCAAAGTTCCAATAGAGCATTTTATAGGGCCCTACAGGAAATTTCCACAAGGGAGATTCCCGTTGTGAATCAGTATGCAGTGATAAGATGAGAAGGGACGTCTTTAATGACAAAAGTAAGGCGGCAAAAAAGAAAAAAGAAAGGCACACAGCTTGCGGAAAATGGTAACTTTTGTGAAATAAAAATGCCCATAGAATATGTTATAATTTGATGGGTGGACCCTTGAAGTATTAAGTTTAAAAGGCATTTTCCTTATCAAGATTATTTCAAGGTTGTGACCATTCTGTATTATTCATTTATTTAACTTGTAAAGTGTAAAGCTTAACATCGTCTTTCTGAAAGTTTGAGAACGTACTACCTTTTAATTTTACTGCCGATGTTTCAAAATTTACAGTACAACGGGATGGTTTCGTAACATCATAAAAGCCGGGTCAAAGACAACACTACCACGCCCAAAGAAGTCATCAAGGTCAAGGTCATGCTGCCCAAACTGCCAGACGACAGAACTGCTGAACCGATCGCCAAGCGGTGTCGCCATCTTTCTTTATTTTTCTGTATCAGCTGGCCTGATAGCAGAGAGAGTGCTGCGGTTCTTAGCCAACAATTCCGAAATCACTGGGTTCGATATTTTGGCGCGCGTTTGTGGTAAGTGCAAGCCAGAAACGTAATCAAACCTGGTGTCTTAGTCCCTTCAAATAATTATTTTGTTAGTGGCGCAAAACTAATTTTTTCTGAGAAATATATTGAAACCTTTGTTTAAAATTGAAATCATAGTTATTTTTAGAGATTCAAAAACAACACATGCGCTAATTGATAAAATACCCTGTAAATAATTGTGATTCCCAAAGATAAAGGGATCACAGACCCGAGTAAAATATTCTGTAAAATCAATCGTGTTATCTTAACCATATTAACAAGCAGAAAGGGGATCATGACGGAGTTTGTAACAGGAAATATATTGTAACCATTATGGAGATTCTCTTTTACCCTAGAACGCATCACTGTTTATTACTTAATGTGCCTACTAGACCAAAGGTGGGGATCATCAAAATGGAAAATCACAATAGATTTAACCATGCGCATTCGTTAGAACAGAAAATGATTCAAGCACATTTTATTCATTTTTAATATAACAGGCCAACTACTCAACTTTAACTGCATGCTGGTCGTGGTTCTCATGCTGCGAGTGACCTTGACCTTGTTAAGGTCATCCAAGGTCGCATTCTGGCTGCCTATAGATCAACATATAGACTTTCACAAGGCAGTGGGGGTTGTCATATTGATCCTTAGCGTACTGCACACTGGTGGACATATCGGGAATTTTAGTACGTATCAGTTATTGAAAATACATGTATGCTCATTTCGTATATACAGCACTGGTACATGCATATGTTTCTCACATTTTGCACAGTATATTACAAAAGTAAATTCGTGTTCCTTGTCAAACTTTCTAGCTAAAATACCGGCACTTATCTGCAGGATTTGGTACTGGTAGATATTTTAGTAATATGTATTTATTGATTGGTTTGTTTGAATATTTGTTGTATTATTTCGGTTGTGAATCTACAGTACATAAAATACAAATTACACTAAAGACGTATATTCATATGCTACACGTATCTTTTCTACATCAAGATGGTTATGAAAATTCAGTACACGTTTAAGATAATATTAGATCTGTTGTTTTGCATATTGTTTTGAATATTATAAAATAAATAAATAAATTGATTATCTGGCGTTCCAGTCATCGTAGCACCGAGTATGAACATCACCGTTGCTGAGGCATTGTTTACGACCAAATCTCAGGTGGGGTGGGTGGCCGGCACGGCGTGTCCCACGGGATGGGCGTTGTTGGTGCTCATCATCATTATGTTCATCGGGGCGCAGTCATTCGTGAGGAGAAGAGGCCATTTTGAGGTAGTTAGGCCACGATTAAGTGGTTTTGATTCAATGTGTGATGTTGTGAAGAGTGGTGTATGTAGGATACGGGAGGTGGGTGGCGTTACCAGAAGAGGGAGTCACTGAGAGAATTGGTATGGATTTTTAACAGTTGTAATTTTTTATGGAGTGTTGTACGTGTTTTGTTTAACTTTTTCTCTTCGAAATATACTCGTATTTCGGAGTTGACGTCATGGAAAGTTATCTAACAGTATACTAGTAAATGTCAGAGGTTTCCCTACAGAGTTAGGAGCTATACCCCATTTATACTAGCACTATATGCACCCCGTTCACTGTACTTCTGTGACGAAATCATTTGAAACTTTCGTCTAAAAATTCACATATAGGGAAATTTAACTACATCAAAAAAGCAAATATTCACAAGTGCCAAAACGGTCTAAAGAGCACGCATAATGCACCTTTTAAAAATGCTATAAAGGCAGCTACTGTAACAAAACATTTTTATAGTAACACAATTCCGTAAAATGCCAAGAACAACCAAAATGGCTAATAATAACGATGTCAAAATACCTATTACAACACACCCACCGACCGTGAACGCAGTTAACGACAATGTTTGACACTGATTCGACGCTATGGAGAGATAACACTGAACAAATCTGATATTTGTTAACGGTCGCCAATCTGACATGTTTAATGGTGTAGTTAGTGTCTTTGTGGTTTAAATGATGACCTTGGTTTCATGTAAACCACATATGCGTGACATGTAGTTTTTTATCTTTGGATAAGATAGGCATTAATGATGCTTTAGTCGTAGATTTTAAAATAGTTGACATCCCTTAATTATTATCATCAAGGCCAGCCTCCTAAAAATACTTTAAACCATTTTTAATATTTATACAAAGAGAGATAATATCCCAAAAGCTGAAATTGAGTGATACATGTATATTTAAGTATGTTCGACAAAAGAATTAAATCTCTTTGGGTAAACGTTCTTGTCCCCAAATGTCCCAATAATTCTTAATCTAATGTAACATTGAATGTATTCATCTATCATTTTATCCTGTTAAGCTTAAAATGATAGCAAGATTTAAAAACCATCGCTTAAGAGTGGGTTGAGGACTTTTTGATTCTCCTAGGTTGTTACAGAATAATGGCGAATGTAAGCAACGGGGGATCAAAAGTCGGTAAGGTGGAAATGGTATCGTTTACCCGAGCAAAACCCATCAAGTATGAATTTTTCGTGGGGAAATCTTACTTGTACAATGAGAATCTTTAATGTATCCATTTATTTCAATAAATCATGTATTTCTTCCAGCTGTTTTACTTCAGTCATATTCTCTACGCTCCCACTCTGATCCTGCTGGTCATCCACGGCCCCAGCTTCTGGAAATGGTTTGTGGCCCCGGGCGCCATCTTTGTCGTGGAGAAGTTGTACCGCTTCAAGTGGATCAGGCGTCTGGCCTACGGAAGGACGTTCGTACAGGAGGGGATACTGTTACCGTCGAAAGTGAGTAAAGAGAAAAGTTAAGAAAAGACCTTTTCATGTTTACCAAAGCCTATAGTGAGTTCTTTTTGTCGTATTTTCCTAATACTAGATAAATGTTCTGGTAGTTTTTGTAGTTATAGTAATTTTTCCCGTATTTTCTATACCTTCATAACATTGCAAAACACTAAAATAAAGTTAAATTGAATCTGATACTGGAACTTACTTGATTGCAACACATTATCATTTTAGGTAACACATTTAGTGCTTGACCGGCCCGAGAGTTTTTCCTTCAATCCGGGAGACTACGTCTTCATCAATATCCCTAAGATCGCAAAATTTGAGTGGCACCCATTCACCATTAGTAGCGCCCCAGAGTACAGAGGTAAGTGACACCATCTACAGTCAAAACTTTTGCCCGTGAGCAACAAACTTGAGCAGAGGAGTATATGAACATGTGCGCCGCTTACAATTAAAACTTGAGAGTTTTATGTGCAACAGACACGACCAGGGGGGTAAATACCAACATCTGTTGTCAAAATTTTAGATTCATGATCACCCATTGATTTAGCACCATCTTGTGTGGCCTACGCGGACAGGACGCTGTCTACTTGTCATAAATAAATAAATAAATAAATAAATGGAGAATTTATATGTTGCTTTCTTAAGGTCATATCTGGCTGCATATCAGGGCCGTTGGCACGTGGACGACGAAAGTTAATGAGTATTTTGACGAGAAGCGGAAGCGCTGGGAAGCCACCATGCCCACGTTAAAGAGCCGTCGCCTGGCAGTGAGCAATTTCCAGTTCTCACCCGCAGAACTGATGATCCAAGAGCGACGGATGAGTCAGCAGGTTGACGCCTTTCGGAGCAGTGTTCGCAGTAGAGCCAGCGCAAGCGGAAGTAGTTTGCGGAGCATGCGCAGCAGGGCAAACACCGGAGGAAGTAGCATGCGTAGCATCTCCAGGCGTCTTCAAGGTCAGGACGCGGGGGCTGAGGAAAATGCCCTTAGTAACCATTTGCTGGAAAGAGAAAGACGGATGAACCACTTCAACCATGTATCCAATGGCGGACCAAATTCAACTTCCGGACATGCGCACGAAGGGCACATCAACATTGCGTTCCAAATCGAGAACGACGCCGCAGAGAATGAAAAAGAATCTCTTCCGATGGCTGAACGGAAACTTCAGCAAGGTTGTAATCTCCTCGACGTGTCTAGAATCGATGACATTTTAGAAGAGGATGAAGACAGTAAATCGCTGGTAATGGGCCAAAGTGACTCTCAGGATATTTCCACAGTCGAGCCTAATCTAAATTCTGAAGAGCCAGAGCTTAGTGATAACCTCCTTAAGTTGAATACCGAGAAAAAACAGCACATAGCCGATTCAGATCACCGTGATGTACCCCCAGAACACAAATTCGATATAGAAAATAACAAAAATGGCGACAATACGGAAGAAACCGCAAAGGTTACCACAGCTAACAGTGGTAAAAAAGACAGTGAATGCAAAAATTCAGAAAACTCTCACATGGACCATGGTAATGAAGATGTTGCAACAAGTGACGAAAGCTACGAGAGAGAAAACTCAGACTCCGGCAATGTGTCTGATGACAAAGAAAGCAGGACATCTATGGACAAATATAAGCCCTCAGATGGCTCGACTAAAGAGGACAGATCCGAAAAGAGTGAAAAATCGGACAAATCAGAAGATGAAGAAGATGACATCTTACCCCCGGATTTTAAACCCCCGCCACTGCGGAGACTTGGCACGTCCAACTCCATGACGGGTCACAACCGAAATCGACGTATGACGCTATGTCAGCGTCGCCTATCGACGTGGGAAGCAGTGTCGTCGGGTCAAAACTTCGCTATGACCAAGCAGAAGCCTTTCATCTATAATATCGACCCCGCGGCTGATACAACTTTGAATGAATTACTGGAGGTATTAACCAGACAAAATGAATACATTTCAACATGTTAAAGATTAAGACATTGTTTGATAATAGACTGTTGTAAGAAATTAACTCTTATGCGAGTTCCATGCAACAAACGATTTATTTTTTTCCCAAGAATATTTACTGATGAAATTGCTGTTATTTTGATTTGTGTTAATGATTTCCATTATTACGTAATAGATAACTGTATGTACATATTTACTGTTTACACTCTGTTGTCTTCGAAGATAAGGGGTCACACACACACACACACACACACACACACACTTTCTCCAAATATATTTCTCTATCAAAGGTATTCAGTGATACTTTCTGTAAAATAATAATAATAATAATTACTATTATTATTTTTTTATTATCATTATTATTATTGTTGTTGTTGTTGTAGGTGTTTATTGACGGTCCATACGGCAGTCCGTCGTCCCACATATTCCAGGCAGAGCACGCCGTGTTGGTGGCGGGCGGTATAGGTGTCACCCCATTCGCCAGCATCCTCCAGAGCATCCTGCTGAGATATCAGCGAGAGAAGAACGTGTGTCCTAAATGTAACCACGCCTGGCTGGACGAGTTGCCTTGCACCCTATATAACTTGAAAAAGGTACAGGGAGAGAGGTGTACTGTGTGTGTGCGTGCGTGCGCTGGCGGGCGCGCGCGTGTGTGTGTGTGTGTGTGTATGTGTGTGTGTGAGAGAGAGATAGAGAAAATATTTATGTACAGTCATATGCATTTCTTGTTTTCACTCTCAACATTCATTTAATACAGAGCTATCATTGGTTAAATGTTCGCAGTGATACGTGACGCACAACGCTTTCTCATTTTTTGTGACAGCCTCATGAAAATGTAAATATCTGTCAATGCGGAAATTTAAGACTCCGATATCTATATGTCATTTGCCCACATTTCGGTCTGTAGACAATATCTTTTTGTCTTTAGGTGGACTTTTTCTGGCTATGCCGGGATCAGTCGTCCTTTGAGTGGTTCGTCAGTCTTCTGGCTCAGTTAGAAATGGAACAGGAGGATCTGGACAACCTGGACGACAGTATCATCGGTAGGTGGCAGCACGTACTGTATATTAGCTGACATATTTCAACATGGACGAATAATGCATTTCATTGGTTTAGGGTTTCAGGACATATTAACGAATTCGAGCGCATACAATATGCAGTAAATATTCCTTGGTTTATTTTTTGACAATGTTCCAGTCATCACTGAAGTATTGACAAAATTTCGATCTACTGTACATGTATTCACCAGCGGTGAAATCTGCGAAATGTTAGAATCACCAGTAAATTTAAACTTTTTTCATATACCAGTAAAGGTCAACCTTTCATTTCACGCATGCCTTCAAGCCCAAAACTTGAATTTGTTTTGGAATTTGTTTTGGACTTTGAAACTGCCGAATGACAATAAGGAGTTACATGTACCGGGTAACGGGTACGTCCCGCTGACAAGTGTGTGTGTGTGTGTGTGTGTGTGTGTGTGCGTGTGTGTGTGTGTTTAAATTCCGGTACATATAACTTATTTAGACCAATACATTCACCACACCTCCCGTTTATTTCAGATTTCCACATTTATATGACGGCAGCAAAAACAGACATGAGGTCAGTCCTGCAGCAAATAACCTTTGACCTTAATCACCAAGTCGAGGCTCGTGACGCAATAACTGGTCTGAGAACCAAGACACAGCCCGGAAGACCAAACTGGGACGAGGTTAGAATCATTAGAGCTTCTGTGTATATATATATACAAGGGGCGGTAGATTTTATGCAGCCAAGAAGTTGTACAGCTTCTTGATGCAGTGAATAATAAAAACATTGGAATTCCATCGCCTTCTCTTAATTCCCTAGGAACCCGTTCACTGCCCATATCTGAATTATGATGATGATAACAGTTAGATACCAGTTATTAATAGAATTTAGTTTTTAAAGGAACTAACTGTATTTTTGTCAGCAATACATGCTGTTTCGACCATTCATCAATGACTGACTCGGCGATGTGAGAACTGAAATTTAATAACACGTTGCATTTTACCGTCATAAAAACTGTGAAAACACATTTGAGTGGGTCATATCATTATCAAATATTTATTTATTTATTTATTTATTTATTTATTTATGCAGGAGTTCCAAAAGCTAAAGAACCTGAAGAAAGGCCGAGTGACCATCTTTTACTGTGGCCCGCCTGGGCTGGCTGTTGTTCTGGGGAAAAAGGCGGCTGAATACGGGTTTGGATTCCGCAAAGAGAGTTTCTGAACACGCGCTCAAGGGCTGTGCTCTGTATATTAACAAAGACCGCTTAATGACTTAGAAATTCTGAACACAAATGCATAATTATCTTAGGAGGTCCTTAGTCGCAGCACTGGTATACCTTGGTATGGCAAAAAATTAAAAACCTTTAGATTTAGCACATGCACCTTGTAATATTCTGATTATATATAAGAAACATGGGTGTGTTGAAAGTCCAACTTTATTTTTAAAATGTATTCACTGATTCATATATACACATGTACACTGATTGCAAAACCACCTTTCACCAACATTACCAAGTTAAACATGATATGCCATGGCAAAAGTAAATAATGATTGTCCTTTTGTAGAACTTGATATTTTGCGATGTTCAGTTCGAGAAGCTGAAAATTAGTTACAAAACGGAAACATTCGGCTGTATATTCACTGATATTGAGGCCTAGATCACTAAAAATGATTGTTTCCTTAATAGTTAGAGTTGTGCATTCGTTTTACATCTCACTTAGGAATTAAACTGTAAAAAATGGTTGCTTTCCGTAACCAAATTGCCATCGCTTTAATTTCAAACACACGGAGCCTTGAGTTTGAACAAGCTTCTATTTTGTACCAGTACAAATCTATTCTATATTCTCTATAAGTGAGAAATAATTTTGAATTCATATATATATATACTGTGTATATGTAATAGGAAAGATGAACAGTTCGATTCTTTTTCGCAATACAGAGAGCCAGGGTGAAAGTCACAAAGTGACAGCATAAGTGAACCAATTGAGAGGCGTACACGTGTACTGTATACTTCACAGATAGTATGATATATAAAATGATTATAAATTAATGAGGACCAGCCACTGTACAAAAGTTGACAAAGGATGTTAAAACTAAACTGAAAAGTCCCGGAAACGCAGTGTTACCTATTTTTTTTTTTAGAATGAACTATGATAAACATCATAATGAAAATTCCATAATTATCAAACATTATTATTGTGCTACTTGTGCAGCTTTAAAGATTGCGAAAAAAGACAAGTTTAACAAAAAAGATGCTGATTCTACTATTGTAGATAAAATACCTAGTACAGGATTGACTGCTAAAAATAATACTAAAATATAAATAATGAAATTATTCATGAAAACTACTATCACCGGAAATATGTTGATGAGGCAACATGCCATCTTATATTATACACATTTAATAAAGCATAGAACTTTAAAATAACCATCACAGTTTTTCTATGTAAAATCCATAGATAATCAATTGAATACCATTAATTGGAATGTTTTAAAATATCAGAGTTTCATCAAAAGTATAGTCTCATAGATAAAAAACGAATATAAACAAGGCATGTTAATAAAAGCTTGACGTGTGTTATGGCATAAAGGCATAAGGTGTGTTTATGCTTATAACAGTTAAAACCGAAGCGGATGCCTTTAATATATTCACTTAAGTTTATAAAACCCATATGATGCCGTGTAACATACAATCTATGAGACACCTAATGTACCATCTAACATAGATAGCAAACACTATTAATTGAATCCCATATTAAATAAGCACATAAAACGTGAGAAATTTATCCGAAGTTTTCCTTGGTGAACCTGAAGCCGTATTCTATACATTTTCCTTTAACAATAGAAGCTACCGATCGCGGTCCGCAGAAATACACCGTCACACGCCCCCTGCGGTTATTGTTTATTTCTTTGAAAACCTGAAATTAAAATCAACATATAAATAAGTAAAATATAAAATATTTTTTCCAGATCTGGTCGCCTTTTATTCAATGAATTGGCCGCCAGATGTGGAAATGTATTCGAAATACATTTAAGAAAAAAATTCGGCAGTTGAGCGCAGGAACACACTGCGGCTGTGCGTCTTATACAGTACAGTGAGTGGTTACATGTACACTTCTTAAGAACGCAGCCGAGTATCAGAGAGAGAGACAGAGAGACAGAGAGAGAGAGAGATATCTTGGTTTCAAAAAACGCTCATCAGCTAGCTTACAGCATTCCAGTTAGGTCGTCCCCTCTGCGCCTGCGTCAAAAGTCCGGGTATGACGTCAGTCAGGTTATTCTGCTTCACCAGTTCCAACCCGGGTGCAAGCAAAGCATCTCGAATACCGAAATTGTTCTCAGTCTCTGTGTTATATATGTGGAGATCTGAAAGTATTAAGGCATACATGTTTTTTAGATAAACGTGAATCTATCCCCGAGCCCGACAGTTTACATAAAAATTGTCTAAACTATCTAATTTTTGCTTGGCCATAGTTCATGTATATATCCTTGAGCCCCCCCAATAAATAAATAAAATCTTGGATACAAAAATTATTATTATTATTATTATTATTATTATTATTATTATTATTTACCTAAGAATGTATCCATGGATGCGCCAGGCACCAGTTCTAGTTGCTCCAACTCCAGCTGCGTCAGCAGATCACTGAACCATTCAAACGACCGAATTCCTCGAGAAATCCAGAAAAAGTCCACCTACAAAAAGTAATATATGCTTACAGTTAATTTTCAATATCGACTTTATTCAGCGGGAGAAACAGCATGGTGACAAGTGACAGTTCGGGTGACTAATTTGTATCGTAAAACGGACATAAAATTGTAAAAATTAACGATTAAATAAAATTCCGCTAATGAAGGAGATTATGTTTCAGTTAACAAGATATATTTGTATTATTCTTCATATATTTGATGGAATTTAAGGGAAAGGCAGTCATTCAGAAGGGAATTAGATTATTAAAATTTTCACTGAATCTTTTCGTATAGAAGTTTACAGGCCCGTAGCCAGCAATTTCAAAAGGAGGGTTCTTTTCCTGAAAAGTGGGCAGCACTCCCGGTGTGGTTCCTATTTTCATTATATATAACATCTGATCAAAGCTTAAATTCTTAAACAAAATGTATACAACCAGCTAAATTGACTATTTTCTTTACAACTTCAATCGCATTTCTGCGGAGCTGGTTAAACACCCACGACTTCAATCTGACAGATACATGTACATGTACTTCGAACAGTTGTCGCTAAGTACACATGACCCTGATCAGTCGAACTATGTTTGATGGCGCTGTTGTAAGCCAAGATGAGCTTTATACGGTTGCCTCGCTGCGCACCAGTACATTTACGATGGTTAACTTACTTTTTTCAATGACCCCAATGTATCTGAAAGGTCCTCGTCAATCCAGGAATGTGTACACTTTGGGCATTCGTGCTTAGCCGTGTTATATCTGAATAAAGAAATTAAATGAATTTTTTCATAACTTAACATCATAAAAAAGCAGAAACGTTACAGTAGATATGTCACAGGTAGATTTCACTCGTGAGGGTAAAACTGATATCTATGACTCGAATTTCCTGAAGGAAAATTTTGCTATAATATGTCCAGGATTTTCCTTTTGCTATAAGAATGGCTAATGACTAGCATCGCATGCCTTAAGGGGCTAAGTATTACCGTCTCATAATGCTCTGTAGTATACTGGCGAAGGGAGTGACTCCAATGCCCAACGCTATCATCACAGCGTGCTCGGCTTGGAAGAAATTACTGGCGGGGGCACCGTAAGCACCGTCGATATACACCTGAAAACAGTGGAACCAAATCACCTTAAAGGTTCAACGTTTCTTTTAAAATAAATGTATGTATTCAGATGTTAATATTTTATACCTAATAACAATAACTTTCATTCATACTTTGGCAAACGGCAAAGCTGTATTAACGGGAAAACATTTACAGCAGTTAATAATAAATTAACTATAAATATTAAAACAGGCAGACCCTGTACCACAGATGCTTCCGTTTAACATGAAGAAATGTTTTCGTCTTCCCGACCCTCTTTAAAGAGACACGTCGCTCGTTAACCGACTTAAGAGTTTTGTCTGGCCTAATCGCAGTTAAGTACTGTCGAACTGCACGAGTCGAAGAACTTTTATTGAAAACATCTTACCTCCAGTGCTTCGTCAATCGACGGTTTATGTTCATCAGCATTCATTTTGTATATGAAAGGCATTTGTGAAAGATGGCCAAAGTTTTGCCCATGGGACATGCCCTGCCACGTCGATAGACGGCGCTGCAGATGTTTCACAACTTCTGTTTCCGGGAGTTTCAATGCGCACGCGGATTTCCTTCTGTTCCGGTCAAATCCGGGAGGAATCTGGACAAACGGGTCGAGTTCTGTCTTCATGATATGTGCATTATCAATAGATTTCGATCTTTGCACCTTTTTCTGCACACCACCGCTTAAATTCTGTCGGAAATTTTCAGGTATTCCGAGTCTGTCCGAAAAATTCCGAAATGATGTTAGCCTTCTGCTTTGTTTTATGTTGAATGACTCGTCGTCTTCGTCTGAGTAGGTTTGAAGACTGTAGTTGCTGGACGTGTAGCTTCCATTACCCATTCCAGTATCACTTTTAAGTGTTACAACTTCGATATTTGTGTCGTCTTCGAACCCGATGTCATTCTCAGTTTCACTTTCACTTTCTGAAATGTTATCCGATCCGCTACCATTCCCCTTGTCCGGCAAATCAAATTTGATAATCGGGATTACCCCGTGGGTAATACTCCGACGCGATTTTTCTTCGTTCTTGGCGTTGTTCTTTGTTTCACGCGATTCATCAATCGCCTCAAAAGCCACGTTATCGATTCCATGGCCATCACTGGATGATTCCAAGGAAGACAAACTCGAGGCATCTTCCTCTATCCCGTCCACGTCCCCGTAGATGTTCCTTATGTGGGGCAGGTTCATCCTTTTGGCTATCTCGCGTTTCTCTTCAAAGTATTCGTATAGTTTATTGGTCCATCTTCCCACAGCGCGTATGTGAAGCCACAGATGATCTGAAATATAGGTATATGCATACGATTTAACAAAGATAAAAATCCCCCAAAAAATGAAATAAACGACAAGATTGAATAAATTACCTATTGTAGTCTTTTTCGTCTATAAAATTTGCCATGCCCTTTCCACCCACCCACACTCCATTCCTCGATATCACCCAGAATCCTCACTTCTGGAACGCACATTGATGAGGCTGCCAATGAAGTTAAAGCTATTGAGGAAGCCTGAAAGGACATACTTCATAGTAACAAAACACTATTTTACTCTTTAGAACCTATCTACACTTTCACCATTAGCCTCATTCCCCTAGTTTGGCGTGGACTGACAAATGCTTTCGAACAGCCGTATTCTAGTAAACCACAACGGACATTCGTGTATGCGTAGTGACGGTCTCATGGTCGTGCAAAATTTGGATTGTAATTTTAAGAAATCTAATTTATGACTTATTTTTAAGTTTGAATTCTTTATCATAGGATATGGCTACATTTTTTTTTCATTTTTTTCTGTCAAAGCTATGGCAATTTCAATCCTTTCCGTATGCCTAAGAATACAGCCCGACTTTGACATACTGATACCTTGCGGAATTGAAAGAGACAAAACGTCGTAGGTTTAAGACAATCTTTCAGCCTTAAAAAACTACAGATGGCGTCACACTTACCCGGGTCCTCGGGGGAGCTGCTGATCGTAAACGGATGCCATTCGAACGTAGCTATTTTGGGGATGTTTAGAAAGATGTAGTCGCCAGCGGTGAAGTTGAAGTTCTCCGGGCGTTTTATAACGAGATGTGTCACCTGTAATATAAAATAAAATAAAATAAAATAAAATAAAATAAAATAAAATATAGTACTGTAAATGCCAGGCGTGTGCTACGTACGTGTACGACCATGAGAAAATGAGAAGATTGTTTCGGTAAAGTTACGATGGCAGCTAGGGCTACCTTAGTTGTTACATATACAGTAAAGTAGATGCTCACGAATCCATTTCGATTTCAAAATGACGTCTCAACGACATCACTTGGTTGTTTGCGTACTTACGACAAAAAATACAGTTTTTGTTTTATTTATTTTTTCTTATTGTTTGTTTGTTGATATATTCATCTTTATCTAATTTAATCTGTTTTTCTTATATATTTTGAAGTGAAGTAAAGGTAAAACGTTGCACGTATGTTACAATGGATACATAACTAAAAGACATGAACATGGGAAGTGGAATATCTGCGGAGTGTTACATGCATGTGCACATACGTACAAAAATACGTGTTGCATAATCTGTTTGTGAGTGTGAGCCCTTTGGTATTTGTGTGCGTGCGTGCGTGGTTACCTGTTTGTTAATCATATTTCCCTCAGCGCTTACCTTGGAGGGCAACAGCACGCCTTCTTGGATAAAGATCTTCCCATATTCCAGACGCTTCACAGCCTTGGTCCGATAGACCTTTTCTATCACCAATAAGGAGGAAGGCACTATTATCCATTTCCAGCAACTCGGCGCGTGGATGAACATGACGATCATGAAGGGTAGATATAAGAGGTGAGTAAAGTAAAATGCCTGAAAAAGATTATAGAAATTTAACTGTAAAGTGTTTCGTTGATAAAAACAGGAAGGTGTATTTTTTGCTCCCCGACTTGTGTCAATATGTAATATGGAAAGACAAGTCAACTAAAAAATCAAAAAGGTTTATTGAAATGATGATAAAAACGAATCAAGATAAACTGGCACAGAAAAAAATTTAGGGCACATTCCTTTCTTGCAACTAAAAAAAAAATAATAATAATAAAAATAATAATAATAAATAGAAAAAATATATTTATATATACATGCATTATTAATGAAAAAGATCAAGAAAAAAGAGACAGTTGAATAAATGGATAAAATTGTATTCTTTGCCTATTGTTCTTGCATACAAGAAGCCTCATTCGCGCCACATCACGTTAGTTCTCGCGAGATCTCACAACAAAAACACCAACCTGAAAATTCTTCGCTCGAACCCATGGCATACCGGACAGACTAAGGGCCAGGAGTATGGCTAGGAGGGCCCAGCCGGAGATGTAGGCCGTCCCGCCCATCCAGCTGGCTTGGTGATGGTGTGGATGTACCGTAAACAGGTACTCGACCAGTGTGTGGTTATGCTCCGTCACTGCCCAGGCTGAAACAAAATGCGTGACGATTTTGTTTTGCTGTTGATGAACCAGTGAGACGCTTTATACCCGTAGCTGATATTATTGTAATAAAGAACATATGGTTAAGAACATTATGAAAATACTTTTTGGGTTTCTTATTATTGTTTCTGACATTATTTAAATTGCACAAAATGACGTCCTCAAAACACGTGAGTTAAGGAAGGGGTAACTGCAAAAATGAATAGATTGTCCCGAAGTAACCGTAGTCTGCTTCCTTTGAGTTTGTACAGGTGACATTTGACCCATATACCGACCCGTGTATGGTAACCCTAAGCTAAACTTACTTTCTACCAAGGCCACAAATTGGCCCTTCACCCAATTTTCACATTAAAGATATCTCTGGCTAATGCCTGCTATTTAAAAAATTGGAAGAGATTAAATAACATCACACAGTTGGTATCTTGAACAGTATAACCTAGCTGTGCTTAATTATCATATGGGACCCGGGCTTTCCACCCCTAGGACAACTAATCTCAGTAGTGTCATTCCTGCCAATCCGGTTCCTGATGACTAGAAGTATTTAGGATAATTACCTGCGTTGCCAATATGTCCAACAGTATGCAGTAGACTGCAGACTAACAGCACCATGCCCGCCACCTTGTGGTACTTGATGTGTTTGTCCAGAGGGATCCAGAACGGTATTCGTATCCTTGAACTTATTAAGGTCATGGTCACACGCAACATCATCAGCAGAACCAGCAAGGCGTGGAAGTTGATCAAGCGTGCTATGTATAAATAAAGAAACGTACATGCACATGCATTTAAATGTGTCGACAAGACAGTGCGCACTATGCTCGATTCTACATTATAGTTCTGCAAACGTTTGTGCTGTAGATGTACACTAATAGTGATACAGTGTAGAATTCTTCTCAAGTGTTTGCGTTAGTTATGTCAGTGAATTGCTTGTTTTTATTTCAATTTTCTTGCATTTATTTCATGTTTTATTCATTATTTTTAAACATCTGAAATTGTGAGAGGAAAAAAAAGAGGCATTACAACCAGGCGACCCAGAACTAGAAGATGAAACTACATCAGAGTTGTGAACTTGGATTACATTATCAAATTAATAATGTGCCGTCACGATGGTGGCAGCGAACAGCAGAAGGATTACATCGGACATGTTATAAATTCGTCATCACAAGGTCGGTTAGATAAGGCTGTCATAACCTGAATATTAGCGCGCTTCCAAATAAGCAGACTCACACGAAGACATAACATGTGAAATATTGATCATGTTTGTAGCATTTCGTGTTTAAATATTGTAAAGTTTTGCAGATGAATGAGCGGTGATTCTGATAAACTGTGCTGTATAATTACCACAAGCGCAGTATAGATTACTGATATACAAGAAAATAACTTACGGGGAAAATTTCGAAATATAAAGGAGAAATGCAAAATATTTAAACTGGCATTGCGGAAATACACTAATAAAAAATCTGGAGAGTTTCTTTTTCTTTTTATTATTATTATTATTTTATTTTATTTTATTTTATTTTATTTTATTTTATTTTGGTGCAGTAAACCTATATTTTTCATTGGTATATAGTTTCGATAAGAACGGACGTATCGAAAGAAAACAAAACAGAAAAACGTATACGTGAAAAAAGACAAAAAGACAGGTAAACAATGAATTTCAGCAGAAAAATACTGGATAAAAAATCACGAGCTTAATTTGTTCACCTGACATCCTTGCCAAAACCTCCCATCCAGTAAACTCCTCATCGACATGATCCGCAGCGAAGGCGAACCATTTCTCGGTCAGCAAGGACGCCACCAGGAGCACATAGACGCACACCGAAAACACAGAAGGCAGATGGGTCTGGATGTCGAACCGTCTTCTTGGCTCCGGCGTCGCGAGAACGACCCTCATCCCATTATTCCGATTTCTCTGCTCCAGCCCTGGATGGTATGTCCCAGCAGGCAGGTGACCGGTGTCTATTCGGCCCTTGGATCGGGCCGAGGCCATGTTGTTTCTGAGCGGTAGATTTGCCTGTGTCTGCTAATGAAATGAAATTCAAGTTAACTCTTAACTTTTCGTATTTCGTGTGCAATATTTATGCATAAAGTGCAGCAACTGTTGTAGTAAATTAAATGTCGTAATACCATGCCGGTGTGACAAGAGTGGTACTCCGCTAGGAACCGCAGTCCGTTACTTAGCAATATGACATTCGTCCCATATACCATATAACAGCCTTAATATTGCGGCTAACCCTAGCCTGTTTTAATTATATGGCGCCCCGGACTTACTTTCCTAGGACTTCCTTTCCTGTCACACCAGTAGTGCAAATTTATAATAACCTTTACCCAAGACTGTGTTCTCACATGCAGGACTTACACGAACCAGCATTCATCTGTTGTGATGAAAAGTTGGATATTGGCATGGTCGCCAAACACTCAACTGATAACTGCTCAAAGTGATTCATTTGGAGACCTTAAATTCTTCGATTCTAAAAAGCATCTTATATGCATGCCCCGGTCAAACCTTAGTCATTTCTGTAAATTTATAATAATCCATCACGCTCTAAGACCAGTAAGTGTTACCTTTACAAATGTACAAACGAGATACGTGCACCTATAATAACAGTAAATTACAGAACGAATGACGATAAGACACAAAAATGTAGACAGAATACACGAAATAATCAATTATCATACAGTGATTCCCTGCCCGCCCCCTTCTCGACAAGGAGTAGCTGCTTTTGTGCGTTTCTGAACGTCACATTTCAAGTCTTAGACCCCATTCACAAAGACACCACCGGTCAACGTAAATCGATCCATATCTGCAGGGGCTCTTTCTGAGTGCAATCAGCTTACCTGAATGGCACACCTCCTCTTGTTACCAACGCACTCGTATAACCACCAGCTTTTCTGTATTCTACTCATGCAAGGAGGCGTGTTTATCTGTAAAACTGTATTCAGCGAGAGTCCCCTCAGGGTTGGATCGATCAACGTAGATCGATGGTGTTTATGGGAGTGGGGTCTAACCGCTCTGATAAGTACTACACGAACACTGCCGCACAATACACCGGTAACTACATGTCGTTAGGGCCACACTTCCGTAATCGAGGGATGTGATTGTCTTGTTATGTTCTCCAAATACATCCCCTTGATATAGTAATCTACCGAGATATGCCCAGACTCTTCCGCGATTCTTCACTAACGGTATAATTATTACACACATCAGGGGCCAAATTGTCCGTTAAGGGCACCACGCACGGGTGGGGTTCTTACCTCAAATATCCCATTTTTCTTGAGGGGAGTTAAAGTGAGCGTAACGACATATAGCAACAAACGCTCCCAATGTGTCACGTGGAGCGGCTGCTTCACAAAATCGCTTTACAATGGAAAGTGCATGGCCTTCATTTTAAGACCGAAATTTCGGTCTACATGAAGTGAGCTTCAAATCGGGGAAAAATTAATCAATCAACAGAAAACGGGTTATACTGTTGTTCTAAAACAATGTCCATTTCTACTGTATATTACAAAATACGAATAATGTTCATTTAATTGGTATACAGATATTGAAGTAACTTATCCTGGATCTAACTCAAGTTTGCGTGTAAAAGTTTGGACGAACTATCGGTGAATAATGATGTTCATAAAGTCTTATTTTTATACCTCAGGCACGTGCATGCTGACCTACAAGTATTGTTACATGTGTTATCCTGTATTTTGAACTAAATGTCCTATATCATATAATTATACCGTAATCTGCCATATTGCATCCAAGCATGATCATATAATTAAGGAACACAGAATGCCAGCTACATCTTAAGAGGGAGCATTGTTATGCATGGACTGACGTTCTACTACCACGTGAATTCATTCACTGATCATAAACCGTCACATTCGTATAAATCAATGGCTGAAATCAAATCAATTAATTAATTAATTAATTTGAAGTTATTTATAAATTTGTTGATGAATTATTATTGTTATAAATTAATTAATTAATTTGATTAATTACTTAACTAATTAAATCAGCAGCAAGATGTATTGTGAATATTTAATGAAGCTGCGAAATAACGCATGTGACCCTATAAACTGTGGTTCACACTAATATTCAAGTTCAGCTTCATGAAGAATTCATGCTGTGCACATGAACCGTTTGGTTATGGTGTGAATACATGTACATGTACGAGTACCGGTATATGAAGAGAGAGGGAGGGGACGGAGAGAGGACGGGAAATGAGAGAGCCAATATGAGAGAGAGAGAGAGAGAGAGAGAGAGAGAGAGAGAGAAAGAAAAGACGAAAGGGGGTATATTGTCGGTAAAGAAAACAAGCTGCACGACCGCAAAATCTGAGTAAAAGTTATTTTAATACTGAACCACAGGAGTTGTACCGCATACACAAGCCTCCTAGTATCTTCATTCATCGTGTTTCGTGTGTCCTTTCATGAATATCCATGATATTAAGGAAGTTGTAAAATCAATTTTAGTCCCCTTTACACTTGAAGGCGACCTTTGTGCGTCCCTTCTACGATCAAAATGTGGCCAGGACGCTGAATGATCGCCATAGCAAGAAAACCGCGTCTCACAGCATTCTCTTTAGCTTCTCTGTAGCAGCATCGACGACCAGTGGCGACCATTCTACAACATTCTGCCTTCCGCGAGACAGATCGTTGTTTGGGCTGCTTGGAGAGCTAAAGTGCTTGGATATAATGAGACCTTTATTTATATTCTTTTGCCAGTTCTATCCCGGCCTTTACTGTCGGTCAATTATCCCAGCTTCGGGTCAGTCGATCGTCGGTACGACCGCACCCAAGTCAATAATTGTATATTATTATTATTATTATTATTATTATTATTATTATTTACATGACCAAATGTTCATTAATAATAAAATAATAAAATATTTATTTTAAGTGTAACATCTAACGAAATTTGTTCTGTGGACTTTGCAAATAAAATACAAAATTCAAAAGATTATTTTTAAATAAAAAGTAATGGTATTAAAAGTAAAAAGAAACGTGTCCAATTATGTTGTTCTGTGAAGTATAAAATGCTCAATCATTATTTAAAAAAAATTGTATTCAGTGTTTTTTAATCATCAGCTGAGCTTATATCCCGTACTTCTGACGGCAACTGCTTCAATTCATACGGGGCCGTGTATTCAAAATGTTCCCCAAATGTTTTAGCCTTGCGCATAGAGGTTTTAATGATAACTGGTCTTTAGATCTGTACGTACTAGTTGGTATGTAATGAGATACAAGTTCACAGAGATAACATGGTTCAAGTCGTACCGGTACACAACAAGGTAGTAATGCCATTGTAAAATTGGTATCGCTATATTGCATGTAATACGAAATGTGGGTACATGTACACATGTACGTGTAGCTATGTTGCTATGGCAAAAAAACACTAGATCCAACGTCACCTGGGGTATGTCGGACGTCAATAACAGCTTACAACAGGTGCCTTATCTGACTGTTTCTTCAGAAGGGTAGCTACGCAAGCACGGTCTCATTTATATACAGTAGCTTGATCATTTATAGGTCTCAAAACACGAATAAAACACAAATACACCAGAAAGAAAATTCATCAATATAAGATACAATCATAACCCTTTAATGCTCACGTTTGAAAAATGAGGCCGTTCCGAAAATACATCTATGAAGTGACGTCACTGATGACGCAGAGACGGGGAGCTTTTTTGGATTTGGCATACCCAAAACACGGACCGTTTTCTGAGTCAAAATGACTGGTACATGTTTTCACAATGTATATACGTGAAATGCATAGGCGAAACTTTGGAGTCATCAAAATCATTGAATTTGGACGTGTTAAGTTCTAAAAAAGGCTTGCCGTATACAAGAGGTGGTCTGTAGAAAAGTCCCTATATCTGCGCCAGCAGTGACGTCATCAGTGACGTCATCCATGGATGTACATTCGGACCCAACATCTTGCACAGATTTCCCGCACGGGTGGACAACAAAGATTTTCTTCTTACATGGTCTAGTTCACATGACGTGCACGTGTTTGTAGACACTTATTACCTGTTCAATACCAAGATAATGGGCAACGAGTTGTTGCGGACGTTGCCCGCCGACGATATATATATATGATGCAATAGAGTGCCTACGAGCGTGACGGACAATGAGGCGAAGCGGCGGGTGGGGGCGGTGGGGGTCACGGATTCTCGTCTGGCTGTCTGTTTCATGGACAAAATCTGTTTAATTGACTATCATCAACAATAAATTAATTCTGGATTTCTATAATTTACAGGTACTACTAATTGTTATAATAGTGGTTTGCCAAGGTAATACTCCTGTGGTCCATTCCCAATGAATCTTTCGTTTTAAGTAGATATATCCAACCCCCCCCCTCCTCCCGACGATGAGTAGAATGTAGAGAAGCTAATGATTATACAAGTACGTTGGAAACAAGAGGAGACGTGTTAATCTGTCAAACTGATTGTATTCTGCGAGAGTTCACGTCGAGTTAGATCGATCTACGTAAAATAGTTTCATCGGAAATGGGCCCTTAGTGACATTTCTTTTTAAAAAGTAAAATTTGATGACTGATAGAATATCACACATTTAAAATGATAAGTAATTTTTACAAAAAGTATAATATTACAAATGCCATTCCCAGTACGTATCTTAAAAAAATCATTTGGTTTCGAAATACGAAGTATTTATACTGGGGATATATACTATTCAAATTCCGATATAAATTAAGTTGTTGCACACAAATAAATAAATAAATAAATAAATAAATAAATAAATCAATAAATAAATAAATAAAATTAAGAATTATTAAATGAATATTATTAAAGTAAGAAATTAACCAGAGCCTACAAGTGATTCTACTGTAATCCACCACAGTTATACTACTGATACATAGACCTAAAAGCTAAAACTTATCGAAATTGACTTCTTTTCTTAATACCTGACGTGACAACTTTAACCATGTAATGATATTGACAAAACCAAACCCGCCTTTTATTTCCTTCTTGAAGAAAAACGCCAGTAAAGCAAAACCTTATTACCTCCTTTACGGCAGCCTACGGTAATCATGCAATCTATTTCCGCGTTATTTATTATCAGGCAGAGAATCTCACTCGTTATAATTGAAATGCTTACATAGCAATTGTAACTTACCCTAGTACTAAAGTTACAAACAGACTTCTCCGGCTGATCAAATTCATGTCGAGCCATTTCAGCGACAGTTGGTACCAGTGGTATCTAGGCGGTATCGGACACTTACATATGTACTCTAGGGGGCTCAACACGATCACTTCCGCCTGTCGTATTTTTCAGCATCTCACACAACGCTATGACAACGCATGTAAAAACAGGTGTGTTTACAAAAACATTTACTCGTATGAGACCGCTTTTTATCTTGTACCCCGGGCTTGCTTGACCCTCACGCTTTTTAAACAGAGCGCAATTTGAATCCAGAATCAGAATGCCTTTGACCAAAGTCTGACACTAATACAGCTTTAGAAGATTCCCAGACCTTAAATTTCTGCGTATGCTGTTCGGAATTAGTTTGAATAATTAGAGACGGTCTGCAGTCTGCGGCACAATGGCAAATGGTGTAATACACGTGCCGTTGTCAAAACTTAGGAAGTTAGCTGGTCTAGTTAGTTGTCCGTGTCAGCGAGGGATTTTGGATTTAGCTTAATGAATGGTTGATTGAATGAATATATACGTGCATTATCTATTTAAATGCAAAGGAATAATAAAAGTAATGAAAAATGTTGTTAACCCATCACTGAAGTGTCTGTAGTTAATTAGTATTAAATGAATGAAAATCGGTATCTTTATTCATCTATATATCTATCGGTTAATTTATCAATTCTGTGAAAATCACATTTATTATTAGTATTACGCATTGTATAGAAAATAAACGTTGAAAATTGACGAGTCACTGAATGTGGATTCTGATCCATGTTTTTACTTTAGTTTTTTTATACCATTAAAATTCGTTTGTTGCAGATTAATAAAAAGATGCTTTCATGTTAAAATAGCACATTTTTGTTGCAATCATTAATGGGTCATTTGATTCCACAAAAATGACAATAAATGACAATGTTCGTCTTTTTTTTTTTTTAATTACACACACCAGAGAATCTTTTAAAGTTAGGAAGAACGATTTTTACTGGGATTATTTTTCTGTGAAGTAATTGCAGACTAAGTAAGCTATATTTTTTATGACTACTACTATGAAATAAATGTCACCTTGATACGCGACAACGAGAACGAATTCGCATGTGATATGTCGACAAAGAGCGTGTAGGAGTTCAGACGCGTACTTTCTTGTTACACAACGTGATCGCGGGACTACACCCTATCGCACGATTATCACAAACATTACATAAGACGGTGAATTAAATCAAAAGTGCTGAAAATTGAAGGGTTAGTGATGCACAGATAACCAGTAGCCTATAGGTACACATGTCCGCAAGAATGATTTGCAGACATTGATGAAATCATTGCGGATTTTTAGATACAAAATAACACAAGAAAAAAAGGTGTTTCAAGACATTTTGATGGTTGCTGACTAGATGACTAGATGGGCTTTTTACTCGTGAAAGCCGGAGGGGCAAAACATCCTTGCACTCTCTCCACCTTTGAACTATCGCAATTTATTTTATTCATATTTTCATTGTCTGTGCAAATTTTTAATCCGCCATTGAGATCGTGAATTAAAGCAAATACACTGGGAAAATGGTGGTTGTTTATTCACTTTTTATTGTCTTATTTGACAGAAAAAGTAGTTGTAGATAATAATAATAACAATAAATGCAATTTTCAATACATTTCCCATGTGTTAAGGAAGGTATTTTTCTTTGGTCTAAGTAGTACCGCTGCACTTTGAGTAGCTCGATTGCTTTGACGTAAGTCGCCGGTATCACATTCCTTGGAGCAACCACAGCTTAGCAGCAATGTTGCAAAGGAGAGGAGGGAAAATACAAATTTAGGAAAAAAGTCAAATCACAACCTCAGCGCTTTGAAGGGGGTTACCAGGGGTTACCAGGCAACAGGGGGACCGTGCAATTAAAAAATAAAATAATACAAATCAAAACTACACTGGCTTAAACTGATTTTCGTTTAAATATAACCAATTGATTTTGTGAAGAAAAACAGACCCCCCCCCCCCCCCCCGAACAACAATATGATAGCGATTAACTGGAATCAAATATTACATTAGAATTGTATAAATATATGAACAAAAAAGAGAGGAAATATGGAGATTACGAGTTAACTTACAGTACCGATTTTAACATTCACATTTTTTTTTCTTTCTTCAAACATAAGAAAACGAACGTTCTTGTTATGAAAAACAATCAATAAGTGAACGACCCTGGCGACAATACAGTTAGAAATGACAAGGAAAGGGCAACTCGCACTCAAACATTAACACAAATAAATAAATAAATAAATAAATAAGGTTATGCTTACAATTTAAACATATTTTCTTTAGCCAACGAAGTCATCGGAGGAAATGGTTTGTCAAAAATAATTCAGAAGAGAAAGAAGTGCGTGACTGCGAAATTTCAACTGTATCAGGGTCTTCTATATTTCTATTTATTTATTTATCCTAATTTTTGCATAGTTTGTTGCTATTAGAACATGTTTTTTACTACGGTGGCGCACGGTTTTAAAAAATCCTCCCGAAATTTTCGGTTGATCAAAGGCTTCAGATTCGTTTATTTGGCCTGTACAAAGCCATCTGACCAGTGGTGATCTGCCCAGTGGGGCAGTGACCCTAGCATCATCGATGCCATCTTTTCTATATCATCAGCGGAGCGATTCAAGGGACGTTTGATCTGTGTGTTGTAACCATATCCAGCTTTTGATCCCATCGTCTTGACTAGAGTCATTGCATCGGAAACCTGTTATGTGTCCGTTGACAAAACATCGGAGAAAAGGTTCACATACAATTTAACACGTTTTTGATTGCGATATTGCGATTGCTTGGTGAGATGGAACTGAGCAAATGAGGGTGACCTTCTATGCGCCCTGAAGGTCACGCTATGGTCTTAAAGCCACGTGCTATGCCGCCCCTTATTGAGAAACTTTATTTCCTCGGGTGTATTGACGATTTAATCAAAAGCGCACATTGTTATTGAGTTCACAGGACGTGTTTGATTTTTGACGTTAGTCTAAGGTTGAATAGATTAATGGATTTGAGACATCTGTTATTTAGTGCCCCCCCACTCTCTATCTCCTCCTCTCTCTCTCTCTCTCTCTCTCTCTCTCTGACTGCTCTGACAAATTCAACGATACAGCTTATCATAGAAAATTTATTAACTAACAGCACCAACATATTCAGCATTACATTAACAAGAGATAAAGTTATAATTTCTGTTTACTCTGCAAATTTCAGCGGCATTTTATGACATGACATTTTAATCACAACAGCCTAGAAATACATACTTTCTGTAAATTGTAACTTAGATAAAATTAAAGCATTATTATATATAAGAGACTTCTACTTCAGGACAAGATGATATTTCTATTGACAAGAAATAAATAAAGAATGACAAAAGCTGTAAACAATTTGCAGCAGAAACTGTTAATCTAATAATTAATAGTAAATGCCTAAATCCTAGATTTACTGACGGCGGACCTTGTTTAAATAATTCCACAGCTAATGTTTCAAAATGCCACAGTCACAAGGTTTTTGATCCCGATTTTTAAACAAATATACTCGTAGCTGGAACAAAAGTCTGAAAATTCTAGAAAAGTTTTATTTCCACCATGCACGAGTTCAAATGTGGTGGCAGGAGGTATCATCCTCCGCTAAGAACGCCCGATTAAACATTAAACGCTTGGGGGCGCTCCTCTCTCAAATTTCAAAGACATGGAATCCCCGCCCGAGTTAACATCACCGGTGGAACGCCCAAGACATTCAAGCTCGTGCAATAAACCTGCCCTTAGACCCGTGCTACTTTCCTACTTAAACGAGGCGGGGTAAATTCCGTAACCTTATTATGGCTTCCCCTAAACTGATTTTACTCGAGCGTAATGAGTCCTAACCTTCTTTGTTAATTTCATTACCTTTTTAATTTTTTGTATGGGTGTTGTTGTCACGAAACTTCGACTGGTTTTTAAGTCGATATTTTCTATTAAACTGATCATTCGTGGATAAATTGCATGTTTGGATATTTGGAACGAGTCAGATTGGATTTTTTGAGGGCATGTCTCATTTCTTATAACGTCATTCACGCAGAGTTTGCGTGTTCAAAGTATTTTCTATCATCGAAGGTTGAAAAACAACATCTCAGTTTTCTTTTCTCTTTTTTCGCTCAGGACATAATCTTCTAGACCCATATATAACCCGTTTTAAATCGGTCAAGCATTTCATTCCATTTAACAAAGACAGCTGACGTAACAAAACCCTCAACACGTGGGTGATGCATGGACGTAATGTGACGGTTGCTATCAATGAGATTCCAAATTGTATTGATGGTCGTGTCTAAAAATCACTGTTACCCTGACAGTATTGCTAATACTTAAAAACATTTCCCCTATGTTTCACGTTTTAACTTGCCTGAAGCAGGAATTGAAAAAAATAATACCTATAGATATTTCTAGAAGCTTAAGGAAATATCAAGTTAACATGTGTCGTTATAAAAAATGAAATTAATTCACTATAAGAGTGATTCCGACACACGTGGTCCCGAAATCTACTTATTGCACTTGGATAATAACGGTGGGAAATTGTCCAATGCCCGGTGTCGTAAAAACCTCCCTATTCCCTGTGGCTGTTACTTTTTTCCTGTGATGTGACGTAATGAGCGTCTCTTTCCTGCGCCATATTTCAGGGTTGTTTGTTATTTATTTTCTTCGCTACGGGACGCACTGACATTTTGACCTCATCTTAGACTGAAGGTGTTGCCCAGGACAGAGGAAACAACAACCAATCTTATACCTCCATTTTGTCAACTTCACACTATGGCCGTGGGGCGAAACTTCTTTATTAGATCCTCCGTGGGTCGGGGAGAGGGTGTGGCGGAATTTGGCCGCGGGGTAGGTTCGCTGTCGCTAGAAGCCGCTGCTGCTGCTGCTGCGGCCGCGGCCTGTCTTGATCGTATTTCCTCCATCATCTTCATCAGCTCTTCGGCTAGAGAGAGAGAGAGAGAGAAAAAAAACGTATGAAAATTGAGTTTATTTATTTTAATGTCCTTTCATGTGTTGATTAAAATTAAAAGAGATCTTTATGCCACCTAGAGTCCTACGTTTTGTTAAGAATATATCGAACCTAATTAACAAAAAATACATGAATACCTGCCGTCTGAATTAGAATACTCGACTTTTCCAAAAAATAACCGCGACTTCTTTTATATTGTAGGCCTATACGGTGTGCGCCTAAACCTCGGCTCTGGCCATGGAGCAACATGCACATGTATAAATATTCAACAATAACGTGCTTATTAACATTAATTAACAAGTCTCCTTTTTCTCTGTTAGTGAGACAATATTTAATTTAATGAACGCGAGCAAAACGATAAAAAAGAGGGATCTGCACACATCTAAAAAAAAACTAATCGCAGACGATAAGTTTACTGAACTAACAATGCGCCCCATTATTTCAGTATGTGAGGTATCTCAACAGTCGCAATGGAGGGACAGCACCGCAGAAGCAATGCTAATGCTAGCGTCAGGGCTGTAATTACCAGATTTCCTCTCCTTCGGCTGCACCAGGAAGTCGGTGTGCACGGTTTGGTTGCAGTCTGGACAGACTTTGTGTTCACTGCTCTGGAACTCCTTAGGCGTCAGCCACTCGCCCATGAACGCCATCTGGCGGCAGGCCGGACACTGCGTATACCGCTCTACACGTGTACCTGAATTAATAAGACAAATATAGACATAAGATGAATAAATAAATAAAGATGAAACGACCAAGAAATATATAAAATCGGATGTACATGTAGGAAGGGAAAATTAAGGTGGTGCGATATTGTACAAGTAAGTGAATTAAGGGCTGTTTAGCTTTGTTAAATAATCCCTACTCCTAAAATATTAATTTGCAATGTGCCTTTTCACCTAAGACACACTGGTATTACGAGGGGTCTGGATGCCAAGGAATCCAAGTTAGTATGTAATATTTCTATGAAAATAAAGTAATCCTCAAAATCTGCGACTAGTGGAATATTTTCTGGACCTTCTCACCTGGCTTCTGAATGAAGAACGCGATAAAAGAAAAAATTGCTTCCCTGCTTTTGTCACAAAATAAATCCGCGCTACCAATTTTCTTCGAAGAAATTTGAAATGTCGACCAAATATGTATGTATTCACATTTGACTTAGATTTCAGACGAATCAATCGACAAAATATAAATCAAATACAATATCAATTATGCCAGACGCACCTTAGGAAATATTGTTGACATTTTCAAAGTAAATCACTCGGTCACTAAGCGACCTCTAAAGACCTTAAAATAAAACGCCAAACCCATAATAAATCTAGCGTCTCTGACATGACATTTTACTCAAAAGAACATGTCTTTGCTTTTTCTCTTTACATTGTAGCCAGACGTTAATTAAAAATCGATCAGCGCGCCTAGATACGATTCTTATCGACTTCTACTTATTACTTTGCGATCAACAGTTTACATGATTTGTGATTAAGGCCACCAAACTGCACTTAAGACGTTGCTTAGATCCAGATGTTTATTTAAAACCATATTCGTTACAATAAATGCAGACATATTTCAAGAACGATTCAGGAATGTGCTCTACTCGATTATTCTTAATTAATGTTATCAATATCTAAGTAAGCATTTTGATATCCAGACACTGACGTACAGTTTGTCTACAATCATTTAAGAAGTCGGGGGAGGGGGGTTACGAATTACAAATCTTTATTAAGTTTACCAAATTTCAATTTAATTTGACACATCACGATGTAACGTTACGAATAAAAGCCAATGTATCCACTCGTATTTTCTTTTCGAACGACTCGTGAATAATTGTATAATTGAACGACGATTATTAACAACCCTATCATTTTATAGTTATTTTTCTTTGGTTTTGTAGGGATTTTTGGGTTAGGTTTATAAAAAAATCAGCCTAGATTTCCATTCAAAATGTCAACTTTACTGCAGGCACTTCGGCACCAGATCTTACTTAAACTTACACCATGCGCTCACAAATATAAATGAAATTCATGTAACGAAAATTGATGAAATATATAGAGTAAGCATGTGTTAGCTCGTTAACGAGAGAGAGAGAAAGAGAGAGAGAGAGCCTTTGGGGTCGTAGGAAGTGACCACCGTTCACCGTCGCAAGCTACTCACCATGCAGTGACTGCAACATTTTCTCGACACTTTGGATCATGGTGAACAGAACGGTCCACAGCTTGGACACCTTGTACCTCTCCATTGGCTCCTCAAACCTCACTTCCAGCCTTAACTCCGCCCCGCGGTGAGGACAAGCATAGTCCCACGCCGACACGTGTGAAGGCGTCTTCCCACCATCGTCGATCCCCTCGTCTTCGTCATCGTCGTCTGCTTCGCCTTTTCCTCGCTGTCCGACCATGGCCAGAGACACGTGAAAACGCACGGGTTTGTCCAAGTGCCTCCCGTACAGACCCGTGCCCCAGTGACGTAAGAACTGTAGTCCCAGTTTAGGATCGCGCATGCGCACGCACAGTTTTTCGAAGAGACCCGGCGGGATGTACTTTGGAAAGCGGTACATGACAGCAGCACGGTGAAAGTCCTTCAGCACGTCGAACTCTTCCGTGAAAACGTCCGATTGCGGCGTTCGACGATAGTATGGGACCAAGAACCGGTTGTGTGAGCGGAGTTTGGACTTCTTGGCTTCCTCCGTGACGCTCTTGTCACTCTTCGCATCGCTCTTCGCCTCACTTTTCTCGCTCCTCGCCGTGAGTGCTTCAGAAACGGGATCGGGATTGAGCCACGTCCCTTCTTTACCCGTCTTGCGAATAGGGTACAGTAAATTGAAGTGTTCGGACAGAATTAAAAGCACCTCGTTCAATTTCTGACCCCCTTCTATGGGAACAACGTCTCCCAACAGTAGCTTAACGAAGTCCCTCTCAAGAATCCCTTCGTTGAGAAGCTCCCTCTTCAAGCGGTCGAACTTAAATTGCGGTATCCCCAGCAGCCGTATATAGTCGTTGCTTTCGTATTGCACAAAGTCTTTGAAGTCATGTCGGAACAGCTCACGGAGAACATCCATGAGCCACGAAGGGCGAAGGAAGACGTATTTTTTCAACAGGGGATCTTCATGCCACCACAGAATCTTCCCAATTTGGTGCAGGTACACGCCTATACTTGGCATGAGGTGTTTCATTCCGAATTTGTCTCCGAGCTCCTCCTCGAACGCCTCCCAGGCCATGAAAGGGAGAAGCATGTCCTTCCCTTTCTCCTCTACGTAATTCTCAACGTCCAACCACAGGGTCGGAACGACACGGAGAATGTACGGGAAGAGATCCTTGTTGGTGCCGAGTTTCTCGATGGCCGCCTGAACTTCCTCTAGGCCGTCCATGGTCGCCGAGCTGGCGGGAATCACCTCGCTGTGGATGTTGACCTTCAGGCGAAGCCACTCGCGGCATTTCTTCAAGTACTCAGAAAGCGACGGTGATATTACCGGCATGTCCGTGATGCGCTTGATCTCCTGCGCTATCGCGTCGGTGTGATCCGTGACCAGTCTGTCCAATTTCCGTTGGACGTCGGCGCATATCTGTTCGGCCTTCTTCGGCTTCACTCGGTCGAGGTGGGTTCCGACGACGAGCAGGTTGATCTGATTGGACCGGGAGATCATCCAGTCCACCCAGGAGCCAATCAGAGCGTAGAACTTATCCGCGGTGTACTCGGCCAAGTTGAAAGCCAAGATGGCGAGGTAGGGTTGATCCAGGAGAACGTGGTGAGGAAACATGTACGACTGCGCGCCGCACGTGTCCCAGAACGTCACGTTGATCGGACGGGACGCCGTTTGCACCTCTCCGTTTTCGTCTTGCTCCTCCTCCTGGACCTCCATCGGCATGTCGAAGATCTCCAGCCCTATCGTCTTCTCGTGCTCGTCGGTGAGGCGGGGAAGCTGGTCGACTAGAGATTGCACGAGGCTCGTCTTCCCTGACGACTGGTGCCCGACGACCAGCGCGCGAAAACCCTGGTACATCGTGGTCCGCGCCGTCTCCTCGCGGAAGAACTGAATTATTGACCTAAGTCCTCCATCGGCCACGTCTGCGGGCGGTGCCTGAAGAGGATTGTCAGACACATCCAACCACTGTTCGCCTTCAAAATCCAACTTCTTAATAACGCTGCCCTGCAGCGTCTTAATCTTATTAGAGCTCAGATCAAGGCGATCCACCATCCATAATAAGTGTTCCGGGAATTTTGATATTAGATTGAACGACAGATCTATGGAGTATACCCTGTGTTTGGGACGCCCTCTGATATTTAACGATGGGATCCGCTGAATCTGGTTCCCACTGGCGTTAAGAGCTTCTAAGTTTGCCAGGAGAAATATTTCAGGTGGCAGCGACGTGATTTTATTGTCAGAAATATCCAGCTCGCGGAGATTTTTCATGTGCCGAATATCTCTGGGAATTTCGGTGACGCAGTTGCCGTTGCACTGCAAGACCTCGAGTCTCTTTAACGGTAGCACCTCCTTGATCACACTGGGGAAACGGTTGTAGCTTAGCACCAAGCAGATCATCCGCCTTAATTTCTCGATCCCCGTAATTTCTTCCATTTCATTACAACCTACGTTTAGACGGGTCAAGCGTCTAAGTTTCCGCAACAAAGTGGGCATGCGCTTCAGTTTGTTATTGTTGAGCCGTAGTTCTAATAGTTTCTCCAGTTCTTGTAGAGAGTCGGGAAAGCTCGACTCGTCTTCCAGCATGTTGAAACCGACGTCTAACTTCTCAAGTTTCGTTAAACCTTCTAGAAGTTCATTTGGAATGTAGTTTAAGCGTATACTGTTTAAGTCGAGGCGCTTCAAGTGCTCGCGCAACCTCTGCACGTTCATAATAGTGTCCTCTTCTACGTCTAAAATGCGCAATGTCACTGCCTTTTCCCGGCGGCATTTCGCCGACGGCAGACGCTCGGGATGCGGATGTCTCGCGCCACAAAATCCTATATTAGCAATGGGCGGTCCCGACCTCGGCGGTGAACCAGACAATCCGGAAATAGCCGATGATGCACGAACCCTGGTTCCAGCCGATGATGTACGGTCTGAATATCCGGACGAAATGCCTGAATCAGCAACGCTGATGTCATCTCTGTCTTGACGGCCTTGTCGCCCGAAAAATGCTCTCGAGGTGCCTAACCGCCTTGCGCCGTCGTTGTCGGTGGACTGATGTCTTCCAGCTTTTCGGAGTAATTCCACGTTTTTCCTGGCTGTTGCTATGGTAGCCATGTTAGTGTTTATTTTTCTTTTTAAATCTCGTCATTTTCAAATCTGTAATTCCTGAAATAATAATGAAAGTTGTTTAAATTATACGTCCAGATACTGCAAGAAGTCAATTGACGAGTCTAGAATCGCCAAAAAAAAAAAAAAAAAAAAATATATATATATATATATATATATATATATATATATATATATATATATATATATATATATATATATATATATATCTTAACACGATAAGGTATTTTTTCCACTCCCCGGTAGGCCTACATGTTAATTACCCTCTACCAGGGCAACAGATTGATTTTCCTCAGATATTCACAGATATGTCTATAGATAAATAGACAGTCATTTTGGCTCTCAGTCAGCAAAACTTTCCACAATAATAACTGCGGCCCTGGTATAGGGTACATGCTAATATGCGTGTATGTTCAATTCACCCGAATAGAAAATTAATAAACTAATTTGCAAAAAAATATAAATATGTGTATAATACAAAATAGGACTCTACAGGCCTAATGCATAGGTCCTACATGATCATTAGGACCAATAAGTCCCACCTATTTCAAATATAGAGTAGGCCCAAGTAATAACACAGGGAAAAAAATAATGTGTAGGCCTACCATTCCCTGAATAATAAACACCTACCCGTATTCAACAACCTATCAAAACTTTTCAGTTACAATTTACAACACGGCAAAAATCTAGAATTCTTTACATATACAAGCCAAGAGTCTAAGCCCCATTCAAACACGTACCTTCCTGACCGCATTTCGCGTTTTTACCGTTGAAAACCACTATGGAGAACGAATGTGACGTAATAAATACGCCGACCTTTTATTATGACGTTTTGGTCGACGTAACGTTTGAAATATTTGTATTCAGTGCGTTACGCTACAGAGACGTGACGTGTTTTACAGTAGAGCCTATATCCAGAGNAACAATACAAATAAAACAAAAAAAAAATTAAAGGAGTGAAAAAAACAAAAAAAAAAAAAAAAAAAAAATATATATATATATATATATATATATATATATATATATATATATATATATATATATATATATATATATATATATATCTTAACACGATAAGGTATTTTTTCCACTCCCCGGTAGGCCTACATGTTAATTACCCTCTACCAGGGCAACAGATTGATTTTCCTCAGATATTCACAGATATGTCTATAGATAAATAGACAGTCATTTTGGCTCTCAGTCAGCAAAACTTTCCACAATAATAACTGCGGCCCTGGTATAGGGTACATGCTAATATGCGTGTATGTTCAATTCACCCGAATAGAAAATTAATAAACTAATTTGCAAAAAAATATAAATATGTGTATAATACAAAATAGGACTCTACAGGCCTAATGCATAGGTCCTACATGATCATTAGGACCAATAAGTCCCACCTATTTCAAATATAGAGTAGGCCCAAGTAATAACACAGGGAAAAAAATAATGTGTAGGCCTACCATTCCCTGAATAATAAACACCTACCCGTATTCAACAACCTATCAAAACTTTTCAGTTACAATTTACAACACGGCAAAAATCTAGAATTCTTTACATATACAAGCCAAGAGTCTAAGCCCCATTCAAACACGTACCTTCCTGACCGCATTTCGCGTTTTTACCGTTGAAAACCACTATGGAGAACGAATGTGACGTAATAAATACGCCGACCTTTTATTATGACGTTTTGGTCGACGTAACGTTTGAAATATTTGTATTCAGTGCGTTACGCTACAGAGACGTGACGTGTTTTACAGTAGAGCCTATATCCAGAGACTAAGATGAGGTTATTTATTTATTTATTCATTTATTTATTTATATATTTACTTATTTATTTATGAACTTGTTTGACTTGTTTTAAAAATGCAAAAAAGTCGATATCATTTTCATTTTTCTTATAATATCATTTAAAAATTCAACAAAAACTGAAGCCTCCGTTTAATCTTGGTATAGTTTATCCCATTATTATTATTATTATTTTTTTTTTTTTTGTCTTCCTGTCTCACTGCTCCTAATATTCACCATCTATAATTTCTTTATCTATCAACAGAGACGTGTAACTATCCAAGGCAGTGCCTAGGATTCATAATCTTACAAAAAGGAAAATTATTCTTCTTGTTTCTCCATATTTCAAGCCTCACGCCGAATCACCATCATCGTCGTTTAAACACTAAAGTGCTCCATTGTAGGTCAAAGGCCCTAGCAAGCTTCTTCCAGTGTATTTTGCCTTGGGCTTCACACTTCCAATTTTTTTTTCGTACTGGTCTAATTCATCCCTCCATCTCATACAAGGCTCCCCTTGTTTCCTATGTATATATACGTTACGTAAACTTGGGCTACCAACACTTAGCTATAGGAGGGTGAGAGGGGACATGATTGAGATGTATAAACTAGTCACTGGGAGATACGACGAATCAACTAGAGATTTTATCAAATTATGGTCCAGTCATTCACATAGGTCTGGTAATAGAGGAAATTGTTTCAAGCTTTTCCCTCAAAGAGCCAAATTAGACTTGAGAAAATACAGCTTCACTGTGCGTACAACACAAATATGGAATAGCCTGCCCGATCAAGTTGTCAAGACAAAAAGCCTCAACTCTTTTAAGAACAGATTAGACAAGTGGTGGGATGACCAGGAACTCAAATATGACAATTATAGGTCCGAAATCAACATCATCGGAAGTCACAAGTTAGTTTTGGAGGAAGAGTCCATTAAAGAGGATCCAGTAGGAACCTGAATTGGAAATCAACGCTTATCTAATCTGATCTAATATACATATCTTGCTGTCCATCTGTCATATTTGATTCTACTGATATATCCTGTCCTGTACATTTCATTTCTTAAATTGTAAGTGGCACATCCTTCACTTTGGTCTTTTCTCTTATCCAGTTAATGGCCATCCTATCTCTTATTCTGATGTTTAACATACTTTTTTTCCATGTCACACCGAACCATACTATACAGCATATAGATATAGGCCCTACGATATAACACTGGTTATCAAACTGGCTCTGTATACATTTTCCTTTTAATATGAAAAAGTCCCGATGGTTTTGCCATCCTCTCAATTATCACACTACTCAAAACTTCATTTCTACTCTTATCCAAATGTGTATTTTAAAAGATAAAGTGCTTTACCCAACACGGTGATTGAAAAACTAAAACTATGCAGACTAGTTGTTCTGAAAATAAGATCTTATTGTTTTGCCACCACCTTTATTTTGTCTTCTAGTTACAACTTTATTTCTCTTATTCAAACATATTTTAAAAATAAGTAAACTCCACTATCCAACATATAAATGGATAATAACTAGAGACTGACAATTCTGAATATAAAATAATCGGAAACTCAACCGACGAGGCGGTTAATTGCTTCGGGGAAAATTAAACATTCTCCGTGCCTATTCAAAGAGAACACATTGGACAAATATTGATTAGTAAATCTCAGCCAGTAAGTCTCCTTTGCCCCTAAAAAGAAATCGTATTCAAAATGTCAATGTGTAAATATTGAACACGTATCGATCGAGAAAACTGTGCAACGCTTTTAAATTAACGACCATTCCAAGTCAACCGGAGGCTGTTTGATGTTCAAATATAGTCCCAAAAAAACACTGGCTGTTAAGTTGTGGACAGAATTTAAAACAAGTTGTCTGCATTATTTCTGTCTTTGGCATGTACATATGTAATGTGTTGATTATTGTAGAAATGTTTGCCGAATTCGCGCTAACTCCAAGGTTGAAGTTATTTATGAAAGAGCTTAGACTCCGGGTGCTTATAAAATAAAGGCGTTTGAATTTGTTTTACCAACACAGGGAATTATTTAGTTGTTCATTATGTGTAAGCACCAAAAACAGTGCGTTGTGAGCTGTAAAAGCCTGCCAAAGTTTTGCCTGCGTTGAATTTTAAATGCTCAGGTATCTTAATTACACACATATTACTTCCATGACGAATTAGGTTGATTTTTTGTAATAGTCCTTTCATTTCGACAAGGCCTTGCTGGAAATACATGAAATCCTTCCTGCGAGATTTAAGTCATGCTCATTAAGTCGACGTAATGCACAGCCGAATTGCTTAGGAATTTATCAATAAGCGGCGTAAAGATTTGGAAGTATACCAAAAATAAGCTATATAAAAATATGAACGAAGTAGTGTCTAGAAAAAAATTAGCGTACTAGTATATTCAAGCACTCTAGCTTCATTTATTTATTTATTTATTTATCTTTTTTTTTCTTTATAAACTCAGAGGTGCAAATTGATCTCCCGTGACGTAACAAACAGGTCTAGATCGATAGTTCACCACCTGTTATAAAATATCGAATAAAATTAAATAATTCTCTTTTATGTAATCATTGCAGAGTTCATGTCGTATTGCTACTTGAAACATGCTATATTCAATTAGGTCAGATGAGCGTGTTTTCTGACACAATGAAAGGGGAAGACTTTGATGTCATGGGTACGGTTTAACATCACATTAATAAAAATAGATAGACTAGCAAAAGGAAGTACAGTTGTACACGACTGCTTGGAACTATCAGCGGTCAATACCGGTGGACCTAGGGGGGGGGGGGATAAGGTCCTCGAGTTTCTCGTTCTTAAGTCTTGAAATTGTTACTCTTGACCGTAAAAATGAAAAGTGAAAGGTAAATGGTGGCAACGGTTAAAGGTACATACGAACCGAGCATCGGTGGAGTGTGGATTCCCAGTAACACATGTAAACCACTTCTACTAGATTCTTATAAGGCTCAAATAAATTCGACATGCCAAGGGATAAACTGAATAGATCACTCGATCAGCCATAAAAGACCTTTAGACTGCTCCTTTCTTTAAATTTATGGTTGTAAATTTAACCTACTTCAGGGACCTACTTTCCTACCCCATTGACATACAGCTTAGAATGCCAGCAGAAAAATCTGTTCAAACATCATTTTCGAGTAAAATTAAACAATGCCTTTTGGTAATTCTCTTAGTTATACTACTTGAAACTATATGCTGGCATTTGGTTGGTTTTTGTGACAAAAAATTGACTTTGTATGCATCTTTAAGTCACAAAGATAGTGTTAGACCTTAAAAAGAAAACAATCCTGTAAATTTAAGTAATTATCGTTTATCAGTACGGCACACCAGTAAAGAAAAAAAACGCTGAGAAAATTACAATCTACAAAACCCTTTGCGGGAGCTAAATCTTTAAAGCGTCTACGGCTTGAGATAAACCTTACACCGGTTTTAGTTAAAGCTGTGTTTAAACCCCCATAGACACACCAAAACAACTGACAAATAACCTGGGCATATACAAAGTAAGGATCGGGTGAACATTTCAATTTGAAAGCCGACACGAAATACGTTTTTCAATGCTGTTGAAATTGAATCTCTTTCTTTTTCTGTTACATAGTTAAAACTGATTGAATTGGATTAGACATTTTCTTAAGCTTGACTGTCTTTTTCTTTTAACTTTATTTTAACACTCGACACGGATCTTCGGTTTTCTTTTTAAGCCGTTGTTACACCAAACTCATCGAAAGGGTATTTTCTCCTCCAACTCCTTATTCTTCTCAAACGTAGTCGTGTTAATGCCCTCTGATATCAAATATTTTGAACGCTTATTGATATTTGTGCTTGTTAAACTCCGTGTTAAATTTTCTTACACGGTCGAACAGTACAATGAATAATAGGTTAAGTTGCTCTCACAATGACAGGTGTTCGTCTTTGATTTCAACCTTTTGAAGCGAACTCTCCGTTGATATGTTGTTTGTTGTTTTTGCCAACGAGCTTTAAAATGTTCAAATATTAAGAAATAATTGTGCAAGTTCTGAGATCACGGTTAAGTTCAGGGACTTCTTAATATTGTATGTAGCAGTTTTAACGGCCAATAAAGCTGTGTTTAGTATTGTTTAGTTTTGGTTGTTACGACATCGACGGCGTTTATTCTTCGCAATTGTGTTCAATCTCTTATTGTTTGTTTTCATTTTTGTAGTTTTGTTTCTTTTTCCCGACAAGTCATCCTCTCCAACCGGTAATGTCATTAAAGAAGGTCGAGAACAAATAATTACTTAAGAAACGTTTTTTTTTTTTATAATAAAAACAATATTATTACACTTATTCTATAAACGAGAACCTAAGACGAGTCTTTTGACTATATTTTCAATGGCCAAACAATAACAGAAATAATATTATATTTAACCCTCTAACAACTCTATTGTGTGGGAAGGAAAAAAGGAGAAACTAAAGTAAAATATTTAACCATTGAAGAAAAGCAACAACAAATTTTCTCTCTGGGAGGTTTTAATTTTTTTACTTCGACTTTTTGATAATTCTGTGAATATTTTTGGCGCTTGCAATCGGGAGAGCATAATCCTTTTTTAGTGTTCGTTATAGATGTTTAGTGGTTCACTAACCTACGATTGAAATTTATTTATTTATTTATTTATTTATTTATTTATTTAAATGTACTAACAGTGAACTATCATGGGTCAAAATAGCCCATTCTTAAATTATAATATAACACCATAAGCTTTAGACTGAGGTGAAACCTGATGTGAAAGACGTGCTCTTTATGGGCACCCAGCTCCATATTATTAACGACAGCAGTGGGGCATATAGTGGAACACATCCCCCTCTTTAACTTCAGAGGCATCCTTATCCATCCTTTCCATCCTACACATTTCAAAAAAGTTTAACAGGTGAAAAAAAACCAACCGCTTTCCCTTCCTTTGCCCTACATACATGTATTATAGTAAATTTATCCTCGTTTACCATTTCATATTACCGAACGTAGCGACATGTTATTTCTTTACCTTTACTTCCTTCATTTCTGCATTTGAAAGACCGAGCTTTCAACTGTCACTACAGCCTTATCATAGTGATATCAGGCTAAGGTAGATGACGATGAATTGCGTGTATATGGAGAAATTACAGGTATACATTAACGCAGAGCATTTTTACCTGTATATAATCCACATGGCTTTTCCTTAGTCTACGATTGGACCGAGGCATCATTTTTTATCATTGCTCTAGGCTCACCAATGTACTGTTTTAGACACATCTATATTATCTGTGTCATCTTGAACATTGGACCGACCTCACCGCTATGACTGATGCCCGTCTCCTCTGTACAAACTCTGATCGATCGCTAAATCAACATTGCAGTAATCTTCATATTATGGTTTTGATTTAAGATTATCCTAAGCCTGTGTGAACGACCATCCTGGTTGATAAAACTGTGTCGTTTTATCCTTGCTCGATAATCCCTAACAACCGACAACTCCGTACGGTAAATACTCGCTAAATTCGGTCAGAATATTGATTTATAAAATTTCCCTAATTTAATCTGAAGGAAGTGATTTAAAAGTTTTGAAAAGACAGCTGAGTAACTTGAATTGATGAATATTTGAAAAATTGCTAACTGACACATCGACAGATCCAGCATTTTGCTAATGGGGAAACACAAGGAAAAAACAATGATTAAAACTGTAAACGATAACAGGTTATTTTTAATACGGAGGGAACAGAGATAAATCCTTCATTTTTCTTCGCTCTGTTTGTTATCTTTTTTTTCTTTGAGAGAGTGAGAAGGGGGAGAAAGGGGGAGAAGGGGCGCCTCAAAAATTTAGGGAGTAACATGTGTCCACCTTTCCTCTGTCTGAGCGTGATGGAGGTTCCTTAAAGTTTGGCGTATTTTCTCTAAGTTCAAATCCAGGAGGTTTATTTCATTCCCACTCCTTTGTCACGGCTTTTCATTAAGAGCCACTCTCCACTCTTACCCCTCTCTCCCTCTCTCTCCCCCCACCCCCTACAGCATCAGATAAGGAGGACATCGTTCCACATCTACTGCTCCTATTCCAATCGACCAAGGATTACATAATGACAAATAAAACGAGTCAGTGTGACAACCGACCCTGGTTTTACTACCATTATAACTGAACTGACTGAAGTATGGCATTCCAAGTGGACTGTTAATGACATTTGAAAAACACGGGCTATACATTTGTATGTAAGCTGTTTATGTAGGTCTACCCTGTGTAGTTGTAAATGCAGCTGTAGGCCCAGTAAACATGAATAGGCCCACATTTAAGTTAACTTCGTCCTGGCCAAAGAAAAGAACATTTTAGTTGAACAAAATACAGCCACGTCTATGTATCTCTCCTTCGAGGAACTATGAAGTACCCATCGCGTGCATGTGAAGGCGTCAGATTAGCCTAATATCCCTTTTGAAAAATCCGTTATCCCCCTACATTCAAACCCTATGGAACAAATAGCTACATCTATGACTACACGGCCGCATACACTGCTGTGTAATACACGCTGTTCGTGGTTTAAACCCGTGGTCCTAACACCAGCCGTCCACTGTCCAGTACTCACCTGTTAGTTGACCAAGTCTCCATAGCTCTTAGTGCCCTTCTCTGTACAGCGGTTGACTCATTATCGCCAAAGTTTGCCAACACTGCTTAATAACAATGCGACCTCGAGGCCGCCATGCGAGCCTCCAGTTTACCCTAGCAACGCTTAGCAACAACCTCGGGTCGCTCCGATAATCCGCGAGCACGGTCGAAGAGATGAAGGGTTTTCGAGCGAGTGGGTTTATCAGTTTTATCTGTTTTGATATATTGGCTGATGTTGTTTAATTATAGTAAATGTGGTTTATTCAGCTCTTTCAATGTCCTTTCTCTAGTAATTTTTCCGCCAGGCAAACGTGTAGCCCAATCACAACGCCCTCTGGAAAATAGTAAAATACACAAACCCAAATAATGCCTTCTTTGTGCTAGGTTGGCCGTATAAAAGGCGATTTAACCAGCGCTGTGCGTTTGAACTTAATAAAAGGGGCGCTGTGTGCATTTCACTGTTATAAATACTGCTAAGGAAAATGTCTCGTTTTTCTATGGCCTGTGTTTGTTATCGCAACGCACGTGTAATATGGGGGGGGGGGGGGGGGGTCATGTGCATGTAACCACTACATTTTCTTCCGTGTTTTAAAGTCAATGTGTATATGCTTATTTGTATGACATGTAGACTTAATCTGAGTTTCATGAATCTTTGTACGCCTGTTTGATAAACGTATGCAGTGCGGTATTCACGATATCCACTTTTCTTCATTCAACTAATTCTGATTTGTTTTTAAATTAATAATGCTGATGCTTTGCTTTTAATTAATTATATACCCGCTAAGATCATCATTTGAATATCATATAATATTGAGTATTTCTTTGCAGTTCACTGCACAGAGGATAAGTTCATTTTTGGTTTGAATCTTTCCATTCCAGACAGCTTTGTGCTAATGTTAGAGATAACTTTTCAAATTAAAAAAAATCGCTCAAAAGTAGTATTTCTTCGTGAAGCTGCATGTGACCGTTCACTCCGAACAAAAACATATACGGCGAATTGCTAGAACGAAAAAAAACAGATGCTATTCCAGCATGTAACGACCAGCATAAATCTCATCGATTTCAATTTGTGTAACCCGGTCTAAGAAAACTGGAAAATTCTTATTTAATTACTTCAATAACTTTACGAAAATAGGGCCCCACGTGAGTGTTCATAGCTCTTTTATGTTATTTAATTCTACTTTGTCTTTTTTATCTTTTTTTTTTCAATTTTTCACTAGTGATCCATATTGTGCATTATTTTATTTCATTTATTTAACATGGTATATTACAAATAAGTCACATCAGTATATCAGTAATAGAGCAAATTTCTTAATGTTAGAAAACTCGACATAGGTGTCCTACAGCTGCACAAAGAAGCAGCGGTGATAACATAAAAAAACGTTGACTATGTGACGCCATTTCGGACCTGAAAACCACCCATATTAAAAGAGCGAATCAATCATGCAGTCTTTTGACTTTATTTAACATTTACATAAAAATCCCGATAAAAATACACACCGGATAAGGAAACGACTTTTTTAATATTCGGAAAAAGTTTGGTTCGAGGGGGCTTCCCCTGTGACGTCATTCAGATCGATACGGGACCAAGAAGGTGAGTGGAGCCTAAAAACTTTTCTTATATTTTACATAATTGTACGACATCAATCTGACCATAATGTTGGTTAAATTAATAACTGTATTTGGTAGATATGAGGATCGGACTCGCAATGTTAATTGCAACACTATTCACTAACTATCAAGCCGTTATGAAATACAGGTATATAAAGTTCGATCTTAGACAAAATGGCGACACACCGCGGTAAAGGATAAACACGCCAGTGAAAAACTCGAAATGAAAACGATAACAAGCTTATCTACTGTATCAACCAAACCATAAATGGCTGTCTACATATGTACACATAATGTAATATAGATAAGGCGCGTTAATTAAGCTCTACTGTTGTGTCTTTAAAATACTAGTGAATATACAAATAATTTGGGATTGAAAGGTTGGTCTTGTCTTCAGCCTCACAACATTAATAATGATGCAAGTAATAATTCATACCCGATAAAGATAAATTGTCCTTAATCGGAGCCTTTTATCAAACCCCAAATCAAGCCTTTTTTCAATCTAATTGGAAACCTGGAAATTTCCATTTCGATGGGGATTCCCCTTGACGTCATCTATATCGATAGTGAAACAGAAAGGTAGGTAGGGCCTCAAGACAATGGTACTCCCAGTGTTTTAAATAATTATAAGATATCACTTTGAATTAAATAGCATATATAAATGTATAAAACGCAGCATTTCATAGATAGGATATAACACACAGTGTAAACTGTTACATGTTTCACGAACTTAGAAGGCGTAAAGACATCCGATCATCTACAATATGGCGATCTACATTATTGAGGCCAACGACGTAAAACGACCTAGTTTACCTAGTCAGGCCATTGCACACGGAGCTATTTAAAATCGTTTAACTATATTGGCGGGAGCTAGAGTAGCGTACAAGATCACCTGCTACAGTGTAGCATTACCGGTAACTACCGGTACATGTTAAAAACAGGGTGATACTAGTAAGTACACTGAGATGCATATTTTAAGAGATGCATATTTGGAATCTTTTAAAGAAAACTATATAAACATTATCATATACCCAGTTCATATTGTGTGAACTTGTAACTCCAGGTCAGCTGAACAAACCGTATCTCAGGTGAATAGTCCTGCCCAGTGGCTGCATCTCGTTAAGGCACACTCACGATGTCGTCCCCTCTCCACGACGCTGCAGAGGTAGGAGATATCGACAAAGAGCGTCGCCTGCTAGAAAGTCAAATATACTATGTAAACGAGAGGACAGACATGGGTGGATGGGGTGGACTTGTAAGTATTGCCAAAAATGAGCATGCAAAGCATATTGAGAATTTGCTACTGATATGAATAAAAAGGCAGTAATTGGAAATTGATAATAGTTGATAATAGTTACACAGTAACATGCCTCGCAAACATTGTACAGAGCGCGTGGAGCACTGCACTGAAGGTACATGTATATGCATGGTGCTTGAAATGTACACGTTTTAGTTTGGTTGCGTTACACAAGTAGTTTTTAATTGTTTAAAATGCATTTTCGTCCGTTAACATTACACGTGGGTTTTTATACTCTTTTTGAAATGTGTGTTAACCGATTGTGACTTGTAATTTATACTTCATACTTAATAATAATCTCAAATTAAGGAATCAAAAGAATCTTAATTCAAATTCTAGTCCTTAAATCCGTGTATAACACCATTTGTGAATTTTCAAAAAAACTTATAAGTTCGATTTGACACTTGAAAATAAAACCTCTTAAGTCTCTCTTTGTTACATACGTAGTTATCAAATATACAGGGTTACTACTTAATTTGGAATTTTTTTATCATTGTTATTTTTGAGTGCTTATTAAAATTTATTTGGCTTGACCCATCAAAAAAGTATGTCATTGAGTGATAAAAATATCCAGTCTTCAATTGTGAGATATTTTGGTCAATAATATCAAATCTGACATAAGATGGCATTCAAAAGAAAAGAACACCCCCAGAAAACCATATCAACAGTTTGATGTCAATATTAATTTTAAGCTCAAATATTAAAGAAAATGATAGCCTCCGGACAGTGATATGTTACCCAGTCAAAGAACTCATTACAGTAAATCATGAAAAGGCATCAATAGCGGGTATGACTTCCAGCAGCCGCTTGCAGCGCCCTCATCCTACATGGCATACCCTGTGACAGGTTTTTTACAGTTTGGATGGGGATATCATTCCACGCAGTGATATTTGCCTGTCGCAGTTCATCACTCTTTATCGGCCGATGACCATAGTTATTAATTCTGTGAGTTACTTCCGCACACATATTTTCAATTGGGTTAATATCTGGAGAGTTTGCAGGCCAGGGCAGTTGTTGAACCTATCGGTTTTGAAGAAAAACAGTGATTCTGCGAGCTCGATGTGGGGTTGCGCAGTCGTCTTGGTACACAAAGTTGTTCCTGAAATGACTCGTACAAATCGAAGCATTGTTTGCTGTAGAATGTCTCTGTAGGAACCCTGGTTGAGATTGCCTCCCAGAAAAACCAACTGGTTCTGGGCAACGGCATGAAATGCTCCCAAAACAGAAATGTTACCATCCCCTTCTTGCACCCTAGGTAGCACATAATCATCGTTTTTGCCTCTTGTACACGTCGGCGGACACGGATTTGACAGTCAACCCTATAAACTCCATATCCGGCCTCATCGCCGCAAACCGACGTGATTCCAGTGTTTTGGCTGCAAACGCACGTAATCCCCAGCCCTTTGCCAACGTCGCTGTATATGACCTGCTGTTAACAGTGGTTTCTCTACTGGTCTTCGTGCAAAATAACCGGCTTGCAGTAATCTCTTGTTCACGAGGGACCTTGAAACGGGCGTTTGAATGACATTCTGCCACTCTTTTCTGAGGACACTGCTTGTCTTTGTACGACCAGCACGGTTAACTCTAAGTAGAAAGCGATCCTGTCTTTTTGTTATGATACGCAGACACCCTGGCCGAGGTGTTGGAGCAGGTGCTTTTGTTGTAGCATTACTTTGGAGGACTTTACTAACGGTTCCTGATAAATGTTTCATTGCCTGGCAACGGCTGTCCGTTTCTGGCCATTTTGTCTAAGAGCAATAATCCTATTGTAAGCTGCGTTGCTCAGCTGTTGAACCATATCTTCTCCAAGGTACCTGTCAAGTTTCAGAGCGATTGCTTCTGTAATTACACGCCAAAGATTGGCCAAACCCATGCGTTTTTATACAAGAGCAGAAATTGCCGAAAAGACCACCCTTCACATTTCTGACCACAGAACATGCAACTGCATGCATCAATTGTTTCGAGAGTTGTGTGGCAATTAGGTAACACACCTAGCTACATATGGAGTGACACCTCAATTTTGGATTTAATGAAGTTAGAGAGAAAATAAATATTTTGTAGACAATTTACTGGCCAAAAAATAATATTCCACATTAAGTAGTAACCCTGTATTTAATGTATTTTTGCATTAACATATTATGTTTTTTAAAAATTATTATTGATACGTGAATAAACCTATTGCGGCATGTAATTAATCTTTAATACTCTTAAATAATCTCATATTGAAAAATCTAAGAATCTTAATTCGAGGTCCAGTCCTTATATCCGTATATCGAATCATTTGTGAATATTCAAATCAAAGAACTCTACAGTTGGATTTTACACTTTAAATTATCTTCCTTAAAATGTAAACCGAAACCAAAGAAGCCGTAGGCCCTACAAAGGAGGAATTTTGCAATGTATTCGAGTTTTAAGAAAGACACCTCAGATATCTTTGAAATAACAAAAAACCTAATATATACCAACATTACGCACGGCCTTACAGGATACACGTTAGCAGTCTTCCCTTCAATAACACATTAGTATAAATATCAACATGTACATCATCTCCCTTACCTGCTGTGATGTACTAGAATATCATCTCTTTGATGCTCTGCTGTTTGAAGATCAAAATAATTTTGATTTATTCAATTAACATTTATCCCATTTTATAAAAATCCACTTACATGACATAAAATATCTGTCTGTCTGGTATGTCGCTTCATTGAAAACATTGTGTATCTTCAGGATGGCTGGACACCTCTTCATTACGCTGCTTTGTGTGGTCACTGTAATGCCGCAGCTCTCCTCATCCAGCACGGAACTGATCCCTCCAGTACTGACAAGGTATGTATAAGTGTGTTATACTTGAAATATACCACCCCTTCTTTAGTTTTTCTGTGTTATATACGAAGTAATTGAATATCTTTAAAATACCGATAACTAAAAACTGCTAATATTTCATCAACATTACACACGTTAATACACATATTAATAAAGCATTAACGGATAAACGTCAGTAGTCTTTCCTTCAACAACACATAAGTAAAGATACCAACATTTACATAATCTTCCTTACGTTCTGTTGTGCATATGTCATCTCTCTGAAGCACTGTTTTTTAAAGATGAAAATAGTTTTGATACATTTAATTAACAGTGCACCCCGTTTTATAATGATCCATTTACATTTCATAAAACTTGTCTGTCTGGTATGTCACTTCATTGAGAGCATTGTGTATCTTCAGGATGGCAGGACGCCTCTTCATTGCGCTGTTATATGTGGTCACTACGATGTAGCAGCTCTCCTCATCCAGCACGGAGCTGATCTTTCCAGTACAGACGAAGTATGTATATGTGTGTTATACTTGAAATATACCACCCCTTCATTAGTTTGTCTGTGTTTTATACGAAGTAATTGAATATCTTTAAAATACCGATAACTAAAAACTGCTAATATTTACTGCTAACATTACACACGGTCTTAATATTAATAAAGTATTTTAATGCTTATCCCTTAAAAGGGATAAACGCTAGCAGCCTTTCCTTTGACAACACATTAGTATAGATACCAACATCTACATAATCTTCCTTACGTGTTTGCGTATATGTCATCTTCCTTAAGCACTGTTTTTTAAAGATGAAAATAGTTTTGATACATTTAATTAAAAGTGACCCCCCCTGTTTTATAATGATCCATTTACATTTCATACAATATGTGTCTGTCTGGTATGTCACTTCATTAAAAATATTGTGTATCTCCAGTATGGCTGGACGCCTCTTCATTACGCTGCTGAGGGTGGTCACTGCGATGTAGTAACTCTCCTCATCCAGCACGGAGCTGATCCCTCCAGTACTAACAAGGTATGTATATGTGTGTTATACTTGAAATATACCACCCCTTCTTTAGTTTGTCTGTGTTTTATACGAAGTAATTGAATATCTTTAAAATACTGATAACTAAAAACTGCTAATATTTCATCAACATTACACACGGTCTTAATATTAATAAAGCATTAAGGGATAAACGCTAGCAGCCTTTCCTTTAACAACACATTAGTATAGATACCAACATCTACATAATCTTCCTTACGTGCTTGCGTATATGTCATCTTCCTTAAGCACTGTTTTTTAAAGATGAAAATAGTTTTGATACATTTAATTAAAAGTGCCCCCCCCCCCCCTCCCCGTTTTATAATGATCCATTTACATTTCATACAATATGTGTCTGTCTGGTATGTCACTTCATTGAAAACATTGTGTATCTTCAGCTTGGCAGGACGCCTCTTCATTGCGCTGCTAGAGTTGGTCACTGCAATGCAGTAACTCTCCTCATCCAGCACGGAGCTGATCCCCGCCGTGAAGACATTGTAGGTATATGTGCGGTGCTTGAAAAAACAACCCAATCATCAGTGTCTATTTTTTATATACGCAGAAATTAAATATATTTAATTTATATTTTTCATTAACATATTGTGTATTTTTAATATTATTATCATTGATACATTTATAAAGTAATTGCGGTATTTAATTAATCTTTGATACTCTAAAATAATCTCAAATTGAGAAATCGAAAGAATCTCTACTCGAGGCCCAGTCCTTAAACCCAAATATCGAATCCTTTATGAAGTTTCAAAATAAAGAACAATACAGTTGGATTTACGCTTTAAATTGCTGAAAATATTCCTTAAAAAATGCTATATCACATAAGTTTAAATATCTACAGGTACATCATCTCCCTTACCTGCTGTGATATACTAGTATGTTATCTCTTTGAGGCACTGCTGTTTGAAGGTCAAATAATTTTGATTGATTCAATCAACAGTGCATCCCATTTTATTAAAAATCCACTTACATTTCATACAATATGTGTGTGTCTGGTATGTCACTTCATTAAAAGCATTGTGTATATCTCCAGGATGGCGGGACGCCTCTTCATTACGCTGCTCATTTTGGTGACTACGATTTCAAATTGAGAAATCAAAAGAATCTCAGTTCGAGGCCCAGTCCTTAAACCCGAATATCTAATCCGTTGTGAATTTTGAAAATAATTTTGCTGAAAATATTCTTTAAAAATGTAACGCGAAAACCAAAGATCCCGTACAAAGAAGAAAATGTGAAACGTATGCAAGTTTTAAGAAAGACTCCTCAGGCTGTTGATCATGTCGAAAAGTTACAACGTGCTGTTTGCGTCCTCCAAAAGCCGCACTGTATTCCATGAAATTATTTTGTTTAATGAAATTAATATTATCTATCCTTTATTTGTATCATCACACTAAGAAATATTCAGAAAATGGATGAAAAGCTTGTAACTTTGTACTCTTTACTTTATATTTGTATATAAATATATATATTCTTCGGGGGGAATCGTCCGGGGGGAATTGTCCTTGGGGGGAATTGTCCGGGGGGGAATTGTCCTGATACCAAATATTCCATATTAAATGTCAAGTCTGTATCTACATCATTTCTTAGCAGCAGTTATAGTGTTACACGTATTTTAGACAGTCTTGTTTGTAAAGGAAAATGGGAATGGTATAATTCCTTTCCCTCCCACATTGGTAACAGTCATTCAATCAAAATATCTAATCAATATGTTTGAAAATACTTAATTTATGGCTGTTTTAGGAGGTGTCAAGGCCAGGATGAACAG
>NW_019774558.1:181399-251425 GCF_001039355.2 Lingula anatina
CCCTGGTCATCAAAATCGCCATATTTGAATCACATACACAATATGTGGGTAGGTCATTACTCTCCGAATTAACGGCCTGCATGTCCTGCGACAAAACTGAACCAAATTGGACAAGTTTTAACCGGTGCCTGGAATTTAATTCCAGATTAAACTCTAAAAACCAATCCTAAGGAATGCCTTGCCGCTTGAAAGCTCTGGTAGCAGCAAGATGAGGTCCGGCGTAACAGCGACCATTGCTGTGATTAAACACTGACATGAGGGGCCTTTGTAGGGCGTGTAACTCTTTTAAAGACGATAATTCGGAAAATATGGAGATCCAAAATATCGCTTTCAATGGTTTTCGTATGACTGAAAATAGGCAATGCATTTTTGTTTGCTTCACTGGCGAATTCAGTTAATGAACTGATGTCACAATGACATCGAACAGATTATCAAAAGTTTTTAAAACACGATTTTAATCCTTATTTTCATTTATCAGTCAGCAAAATTGGAAAAAAAACTGATTAAATGTGATTTGGAGAAAATATTCCATATTAAATGTCAAGTCTGTATATATATATATATATATATATATATATATATACAACTGTATATATATATAAATATATAAAGTGCCAATACCTGTATACCATCGCCTTAAAACAATATCTTTGTTTGAGTGCCTTTATGTCAAAAATAATGTTTTATTGCATACAAATGGTAATACACATGTACATTCAAGAGACGGGTAATACATTTGCACTTCTTCATTGATGCTGATTAGCAAATACTCTACCAAAAGCTTCAGATCCCATGCGACTTGTCAGCCACGTGCATTTCATTTTCAAGCTTCTACATATTCATCCAGATTATGTGTTACATGTACCCCAAGGCACAGTTGATGTAGACGAGACACGTTTGTGATAAGCGCGGTAATTAAACCTTAATATTGCCCGCTGATGTTCTAATTCGACAAGTGGCCATGTGTATTGTATGAAAATGCCAAATAAAGCAATGACACTCTGAAACTTGCCTACAAATTTTCTAATTTACACTTTTCAATTTCCTAGCATGGAAGTTGAATCCTGCCATTACGATGCATACCTGATCCACGGCAGTTTTGATAAATTGGTAGTCGAGAAAGTACTGAAGGCAGTTGAGTCACACAAAATACGCTGCTGCTATGCACCTCGTGATTTCAAGTCTACAGAATCAACCGAGGCAAACATCAATGAAGCGGTGGCATTGTCCAGATGCGCTGTGGATTTCCTGTCTCGGAACTCCATAAGAGAGAACTGGTGTAAACACGCAAGAGAATTGGCCGTGGTCAAGTCAATTGAGGTCGAAGACTTTGTGGTGATCCCAGCGATTTTGGACGTGAAATGGTCGGATTTGCCTTACGGTTACAAAGCCAGAAAAACCATCCAAATGGATAGCCAAGATTTTATCCCCACTCTTGTCAAAGCTATTAAAGGTATTTTTTCTTTTAGCTCATGTACTGTGTTAACAGTAATTTTATATTTACAGCATTTTATATTAAACTTTTTGTTACCCACGCCTATGTTTTAAAGGCAGACGGAGTGTTTCAGACAGAATTAATCATTCTCAGAGTGAAAGTGTTGATCCATACAGTTGTATTATTTTAAAATAATAAAAATGATTCTAATACTGGATTCTAATACGTTAAGACGGAATCACGCCGTTTATCATAACACTTAACAAAATGAAAAGTTTGCTGCAAAATCTGCTGCAAACTTAACAGTTCGCATGAAACCGTTTACAGGTTGTTGCAAGAAAATAACTGTTGCTACTAAGTTGCAAAGGCATCTTGAATTTACGGCAATTTTGCAACGCGTATTTATATCCACTCAAATGTAATACTGCGTCAGTTTCATGGTAAAAATTCATTTTTGCAAATTTGCAGCACATTTGCGGGAACAGTTTGCAAGAAGCCTAAAACTTTGCTTAGGGGATGTCTTCGGCATGTGAATTGGGTTGTCACTGGTGATAACGTTCCAATGTATTAGAATCATTTTCATTATTTTAGCATGAGGAATTATTTATACATATGAGGTGATTTGTTTTGCGCCATATAGCGGTCTGCTACCTCAACTGGAAAAGACCATCTCTTGAGAGGACTGCTTGCAACGTAACAAATAAATAATGAAAACTGTGATTAATAATTTAAAATCCCATACTGTGTACGTGCATAGAGCTAATTATAGGAGCTCTGTCTGAATAAGCCGATGCCATACTTTCTGTAGCACTGATTTTTTTCCGTATGAGATTTGATTATCATTTATATTAATTTTATTTGAATCCCTTTTATTTTTCAATCTTTATTATTGAAGCGACTGGCTGAATCAATATATTGGTACACTTTACACACGCAGAATAAGCTTCAATATCTGTGTTCGCGATAATATTTTTCTCTGTGAATATCCTATATCCATATGATAAAATTAACAAAGATAAATTATGCAATTTTCATTTCTTGAAAATTTAACATATACAGTATTAGATACAATTGAAGTGTTTAAATTGACCACCACTTTGATTAAATATCAATTCAGATATTTTTCATTGAAGGTCCGACAGCTGATCCATGCTATGGCGAGCTCCGCAGCGAGAACGAAAACGTAAAACAAGAGAATAATCTACTCCGCAGTGAGAATGAAAACTTGAAAGCAGAGCTACAAGAAATGAGACAACAACTAGAAGATTCGAATGCGTTGATCAGGCAACAGAAGGCAGATATGCAGAAAGAAGTGACCTTTAACTAACTGTAATGTAGATGATGCATCTTGTTAAAGGAAGGAACTTTTTTGTATTTATGTGACTTAATTCTGCGGGGTTGGACGGAATGAGCTTTGCCTGTAGTTTAAGTCACTATTATCTATATAGCATGGCCCAAGGCTGGACCTTTTGACATCGCTCCTTGCTGAAAATTGCGGGAGGAAGAAAGCTAGTGTTTTCAATGCTGCGTTGTATGCATCTCCCTATTATGACTCTAATATTAGACGGGGGTAGGGGGGCATTGTCTGGGTAATACGTAATACGTATCTACCCTCTACCAGGGCGACTGATAGATTTTTTCACAGATTTTCACAGATATGTCTCTAGATAGATGGATGGTCATTTTGGTTCAAACTCACTTTGTTCAGAAATTCCATGTGGAAACAAAATTATCTCTGCGCGCGCGCCAAAGGCTTTGTACTTGCTCTGCATGAGCTGAGCTTCACAACGATGTGATATCTGCTCGTTACGCAACCAGTCTAAGGCTTTTTTATCTGTCACAGAAGAGCAAGTGATTAAAGTCAGAGCAATAAACTGTCTTCATTGCTGTCACGCAGTCTTAGACTGGACCTGCTAAGTGACAGTGCCTGAGCAGTTATGCAAACAATTACCATCCATGTAATCAGCCTCGAGATTTCTCAACAGGGTGAGTTTGAACCAAAATGACCATCTATCTATCTATCTAGAGACATATCTGTGAATATCTGTGAAAAATCTATGTCGCCCTGGTAGAGCGTAATACGTATCTGTCTGTATACATACAGGTAATGTACATGTAATAAACATGTATATACGGTATTTACACCGTTGGTCCAAAACGTTAGGCATATTTTCCAGAAAATTAAACCCATAAAGTTATTTTACGAGCCAGGATTCATGGTTTATGTTTATTTTGATAACTTATGTGCTTATTGAAGGAATTCGGTGGGATTTGACAGTTTACTTAATACTATGAGATATTTATGTATGACACAAGTGCTGAAGGGGGTCTTTGATCAATTTATAAATAATGGTGTAAGAGATAAATAAATCTCACTATTTAATAGGTTTGCTAGATATCAATACAGTTTAGTTTATAGTTTATTTCACTGTAACATATGCATCCACTTGTGTGGATGAAAATGGCAATATGAATACAATTTTTGTGAACATGCTATTAAACAATCACAATGAGTAATTTACTTATTTACTAAAAAAACAGTACCTGTAGGTTATGAAAATGTCGTAAACATTGATAGCATGGTTTGCCCTTGGATATGAACCAGTTATAACAGGAGAAGCTGATGTATTTTCCCCTCGAAGCATGATAAAAGGCGCCACTGTTTCATACCTTGACAAAGGGTCAGGGTTCCGTAACTCGAAAGCATTGCGAATTGCGACACCATGTAATGTGATATCGCTATCGCAATATGCGATGCTTTCGAGTTACGGAGCCTATGCAGGGCCCCATAACTCGAAAGCATTGCGCATTGCGACTGAGCGCAAGCGTCTCGATTTCATAACCCGCCCATACTCGCCCCGTTAATACATTGTAGCCTCTATGTGATAATGTTATTTGCAATACGCGATGCTTTCGAGTTACGGGGTCTAGGTCTGCAGACTTATTACCTCGGATTTCTCACAATACACTCATTTTTTATGAAAGAAGAACTGCACTGGTCGCATTTTTATTCTTGAGTAATTGGAAATGATTTCGAGAAAGTTATCCGTTTTCTCTGGCATCTTTAGCAAATGGCAATTACGTTCAATCTCCTAAAACAGATTTTTTTGAAAACAGATGTCCGTCCGTAAGAAGCAGATCTACAGTACTTTGACAAGGTCCGTGAAGGAGTTCTTTTGGCAAACGTCACCCCTTATTTTAAGACCCAAGTAGGGACATACATTTAGAATAACTGTTTGTGGTGATGGATATTGCAATGAATTTTAAAACAGCATAGTATATTCTAGTATATGCTCTTCAAAAGAGCTGAAAGTACACACACACACACACAAATAATTTTCATAATAATGATAACGCCCCCCCCCCCAACTTCATCGTAATTGCCTGTTTTAACACCGTAAACAGGTACCGGTAGGTTAAAAAATGTCGTAAACATTGATAACATTGAAGCCGCTATATACTTTCACCTGGAAACATGACAAAGGACGCCACTGGTTCTTTAAATAGATTATAATTGGACAAAGGGTCAGATCTGAAGACTTGATTCGTCTCCGTCCGTCTGTTGTGATGATGTAGACATGTGTACCGGTAGTGATGATTTGAATCACACCAATAAATGATTAAAGGAATGGAATTGGCAAAGAATAAAGGGGCCATTCAGAATGAGCAAATCCGAGTGCTAACTGGTACACGACCTACATATGGCAGACCTACATGAAAGGAAGACCTCTACATCTTGTAATGGTCTCTCCGCCTCTCACACACCTCTCCACGCGTCGTCCCTCGACCGGAGCCGAAATTTAAACACTGTGCCCCTGCAGGGATCTTTAAAGGAATGTCAATATAATAGTATTCATGTATATGCTGAAAAGTAACATTTCACACCTTTGACATTTTCATATAACAGCAAGTATTAATCTCTCAGTATTCAATTTTCTAACCCAATCTAAGAAAACGGGCAAATTGTTATTTTACCACTTAAATAATTTTACGAAAATGTATTACCGTGTTTATCCGTAATATATTCCAAGGTGAATGCTTATAGCTTTCCATTTAATTCAATTTAATTTTTGCTTATTTTTCTTCTATTTATTTTATTCAATTTCATTTCTCTTAATTGTTTCAAATTTTATTATTCTATTTTATTTTATTTAACATGGCATATTATAAATATCTCATATATCAATAATCGATCACAATACGTTATCTAAGAAAACTATACATTGGTGTTCTACGGCTGCACAAAGAAGCAGCGGTGATAACATTAAATAAAACGTAATGTGACACCACAGCATTACTTCAGAGCAGAAAACCATCCATATTGAAATATAGCGAATCAATCAGTCTTTTGACATAATCTAAAACTTACTTGAAAATCCCGATAAAAAACCCCACCGTTCTCAAAACAAGGAAAAGACGAAAAAAATCAAGTCTATTTTAACATCAGGAAAATGTTTGGTTCAATGGGTTTTCCCCTGTTACGTCATTCTTAACGAACCAGGAAGGTGAGTGGCACCTCAAAATTTTTCTTATATTTCAGATAATTATATGATATGGCTCTGACCATAATGGTGGTTAAATTAATAACTTTATTTAATAGATATAAGGACAGGACTCGCAATGTTAATTGCAACACTATTTACTAACTATATAAAGCTGTGATGAAATATATTAAGTTCGATCTTAGGCAAAACGGCGGCATACCGCGGTAGTGGATAAACACGCCAGTGAAAACTGGAAATGAAAACGATAACAAGCTTATCTATCAATCAAACCATAAAGAGTTCTCTTTCAATGACTGTCTACATATGTACACATAAAGGCCGGGTCACACTGCGCTTGCGACCTTTTTGCAACCTTTTTGCAACCACAAAATCTGGCGGTCGCTTGCGATCACTTTGCGAGCTAATTAAGGAGCTGTGGCCAATTTTGATCGGCAAGCAGTCGCAAACCGGTTGCAACAAGCTAATTAAGGTTGCAGTATGGTATCTGCAGCCTCTTATAGACCATCTTCAAGTTATAGGTTACCAGTCGCACACTATTTGCCGAGCGATACACAACCTGTCTGCAACCACTTGGTGACCGAAAACCGGTTGCAGGACTGTAGCAATCGCTTGTCAACTGGTAGCAGCAAGGTCGCACAGAATATATATGTTGCCAACTTGTGACAGTAGCTGCTTTCCCATAAATTCCCCTCTCAAAAGACAAAAAATGTTCTAGTAAAACGACTCCTTTTCAAAAAGACGGGACTGCTATAATCATTGACTTTGTTTACCTAAGAAGTTAAACGAGTTAAAAAAACTCGAAAATACTGGGTGAACCCGTGGATTGCAAGACGTCCCTTGTAAGGCGATTACAAAGATTTGATGAAAGAACTTCCGACTTGAAAATTAGGAAGTTTTCATTTCCTTCCTAAAAATTGAACCAACAATGTTTTGTGAACTTTTGAAAAGACTACACCCTCACCTAACGAAACCAGTGCTGTAATAAAAAACATAAACTTGCATACGTTTTAATCCTTATTAATCTCATAATGCTCTTTAATATTTTCTTGTTCAAATACTTGGTCTTTGAGGTCGCAAGGCCTGTGCAGTTACGGTCACACTGGACAAAAAACCTCTTTGCGACTTGCAACTGTCACCGGTTGCAAAAAGGTCGGCGACCGGTTGCAACAACTCGCAAAGTGGTTTCCAAATGAACGCTGGGTTAATATCCAGTTGCGCCGGTTTTCGGTGCAGCACCGATAACCTCCTGGCGACCGAAAAACCTACTTGTGGTATCCAACCGGTTACTAACAGGTCGCCGACTGCTTTGCAACTGATTTGCAACCGAATGTGTGGTTTTGCCTTTGTCTTTTTAACCCTAGGCGTTTGGCACTTACAATACAACGTAATTAAATCGTGACAAGTCATGCGCATCGTGTACTTTTTACACTCCCATCCTTGTAGTGAGGATACCAAGCACTGGGAAGATGTTAAATTGTTTGTGTTGAAACTATTTTTATTTAAGTCTATTGGACACATTTTACGATTTGTTCAATTATTTGTGGATAATTTTGATTGTTGAAATTATGATATTAAGTAGCAGTTATACCTTGCTGATTAAATTGCTTTTATTTTCCGTTTTCTCTGCATTCGTGTATTTGTTTCATTGTTTACTCTGATAATATGGCTTTGCAAATTTTAATTAACATACAGCGATATATTATTAAGGTTTTCGGCATTTTACCTATGATTTTCGCAAAATGATAAAATAAATAAACGTAGCGTCAAAAAATCGTACATTGCTTTTATCATCACATTTTTTTTGGTTCGTAAGTGTGAAATACCTTGGCAATTGGTATAAAATATTGCCAACAAATGCAATTTATGTTTCCTTTTTCTAAAATATTATAATTTATGACCTTGATATTTAGAAGGCTTACATAACAAATTATGAAAAAAGTCTTTGCCCCACCATCCCACGCCTATTTTTTGCAGTCGCTTGCAACCTTCCTGCGACTTATTTTCGAACGCCTGCGATCGGTAAAAAACCTGTTAGCGACCAAGATACTAAAGACCGTCAATCGACCACGCAGTTACAACTGCAACCTTCTAGCGACCTGCTGCCGACTACTTGCGACTGGTAAAAAACTTGTAAGCGACCAGTCGACTAAATACGGTCAATCGACCNGTTGCAAGCGCAGTGTGACCCAGGCTTAAGGTAATGTAGGTAAGGTGCCTTAATTGAGCTCTGGTGTTGTCTTTAAAAGACTAGTGAATATACAAATCATTTAGGATGCAAAGATTGGACTTCCCCATTTTCAGCCTGAGGCAAACATTCTCACGTTGTCATCACAACATTAATAATGATGTAAGTAATAATTCATACGCGATTAAGATAAATGGACGTTAATCGGAGCCTTTTATCAACCCCAAATCAAGCCGTTTTTAAATCTAATTTTAAACCAGGAAATTTCCAGTTTGATGGGGATTGCCCTTGCCGTGCATCTATATCGATACTGAAAGAGGAAGGTAGGTAGGGACTCAAGACAATTGTTCTCCCAGTGTTTTAAATGATTATATGATATCACGTTTAATTAAATAATACTGTAAATAAATAAAACGCAGTATTCCATAGATTGAAAGGACGTAACACATAGCTAGGCATATTGCACACTATTACATGCTTCGCTAACATAGAAGCCGTAAAGACATCTATTTAGTCCGAGCATCTACAAAATGGCGATGTAGATTATTGAGGCCCATGACCTTAAACGACCTACTGGACAGTAATTTACCTAGTCAGGCCATTGCACACGGAGCTATTTCAAAGCGTTTGACTATATTGGCGGGATCTAGAGTAGCGTACAAGATCACCTGCTACAGTGTAGCATTACCGGTAGCTACCAGTACATGTTAAAAACAGGATGATACTAGTAAGTACACTGAGATGCATATTTTAATATTTTGGAATTTTTTAAAGAAAATCGTATAAACAAATACCCAGTAAAATGAAGAAGTGTGTCGGAATTCCCCACTTTCAGTTCAGAGTCGATTCCCGAGAGCGATGCATTACAGTCACGACAGTTTACGGAAATTCAGTACAAGGATACGAGGGGAGAAAGACTAATATACAAACCACAGACTGTACGTACTATATCACGCCTTTGTAAAGTTATCAGATGATATTTGGGTGGGTGTATTGTGTTAACAATTGAACTTATACGGACTGTATTCAAATCCAGCAATCACAAATATCACCTTCGAATTCGAATTAACGACGAGAAGCACTATCTTTTATTCAGACGAAAAAAGGAAGAAAAATAGTATTAACTTTTTTTTCGAACTTATCCAACATCAGCAAAATTCCCAGTTGTTGTGTATTCCCCTTTACAACAAGAAAAAACGAGGTGAGTTGAGTCGATCAATTACCCTGTTTTACCTTATTCTAAAATGTATATCCAGTTATTTTGTAGTAGGAATTTAGAGCGTGCATAATGAATTCGTTGATATTTACTAGAAGACGTTTACTCTTGAATTTCCTAATTTTGACCACCCTAAGAGGATGTTGACTTAAATTATTGTCTATCCTGTAATATTTGCCAGGGCATACCACGTACATGTACCAGAGGCAGTGCGTATGCTGTCAAAGGTCCACTCTAAAATGAAACTGTTTCTACACAAATGATGTTTAGTATACAAAACCACTTATTTACTATTTTACTTGCAATAGGATGTGATAAGCGACGCCAAAAATGTATAATAAAACATAACAGTGTGTTTCAGTGGTGATTATATTAAATCATTTTCATATTTGTAGAATTTTGCAACACAAAATTCTTGCTATGCGAAAAAAAATCATTATAAATGTAAACTGAAGGTGTACAAACGTATAACTCCAGGTCTGCTGAACAAATTTCATTTCCGGTGAATAGTCCTTCCCAATGGCTGCATATCGTTCATTCAATGCCACGTTCAAGAACAGTCTCCAAAAAGCTGCAGAAATCGGAGATATCGAAACAGTGCGTCAACTGCTAGAAAGTAAAATATGCGATGCCAACGAGAGGACAGACACAGTTGGATTGGGCTTACTTGTAAGCATTGCCAAAAATGAACATGCAAAGCATATTTAGAATTTGCTACTCATATGAATAAAAAGGAATTTGAGAATAGTTGATAGTAGTTACACAGTAACATGACTCGCAAACAGTGTACAGAATAGGTACAGCACGGAACTGATCCCTACAGTGAGAACGAAGTAAGTATATTTTCTTGTAAATATAAATGTGTGGTGCTTGAAATATACATGTACCTGCTCTTCCTTAGTTTGCTTGCGCTACACAAGCAGTTTTTAATTGTTTAAAATGCATTTTCGTTCTTGAACAAGTGGGTTTTTAATATTATCATTGATACTTGTGTAAACCGATTCTGGCATGTAATTAATACTTCATACTTAAAAATAATCTCAAGTTGAGAAATCAAAATAATCTTAATTGAAAGTCCGGTCCTTAAATCCGTGTATCAAATCATTCGTGAATTATCAAAATAAACCACTTAAAAGTTCGTTTTGATACATTAATTGCTGAAAATATTTTTAAAAATAAAACCCGAAGACCAAAGAACTCATACAGAGGTGGAAATTTAAACGTGTTTTCTTAACAGACGTCTCAGATGTGGCTTGGGCTTAATTGGAATAAAAGTAGTGTTCCCTCATTGAGGCACTGTTGTTTAAAGATGGAAATAGTTTTGATACATTCGATTTACAGTGCACCCCGTTTTGTAATGATCCATTAACATGTGATAAAATACCTTTGGTCGGGGATGTCATTTCATCGAAAAATTTATGTATCTTCAGGATTGCCAGACTCCTCTTCATTACGCTGCTAGTGGTGGCCACAGCGATGTAGATCAAAGTTGTATTTTTAGGACATAAAGCACACTTATCTTTAAAAAATCTAAAAAGTTTTAGTATTATATCTACCTTACACACGGTCTTCATGGAATATTAACAGATAAACGTTAGCAGTCTTCCCTTCAACAACGCATTGTATTACATCTACATGTAAATTATCTCCCGTACCTGCTGTTGCGGCAGGGTTTTTTTTTTTTTTTTTTTTTTTTTTTTATGACGAAAAAAGTTTTGATTCATTCAGTTTACAGTGCACCCTTATTTGTATTGTCCACTTACACGGTATACAATTTGTCTGTCTGGTGCGTCACCTCTATGATAACATTTTGTAGGTACCGGTTGACAGGACGCCTCTTCATTACGCTGCTACGGGTGGTCACTGCGATATAGCGGCTCTCCTCATCCAGCACGGAGCTGATCCCTGCAGAGTGACCTGGGTAGGTATTTGTGTGGTCATTGGTCTCTCTTCGTTACATACGTAGAAATCAAATATGTTTTATGTATTTTTGCATTAACATATAATGTGCTTTTAAATATTATTATTGATACGTGAATAAACCAATTGGGGTATGTAATTAATCTTTAATATTCTAAAATTATCTCAAATGTAGAAATCAAAAGAAACTTAATTTGAGGTCCGGTCCTTAAATCCGTATATCGAATCATTTGTGAATTTTCAAATTGAAGAACTGTACAGTTGGATGTAACACTTAAATTGCTGAAAATAAATTGCTGGTATGTCACTTCACTGAAAGCAGTGTGTTTTCTTAGGATGGCCAGACACCTCTTCATTTCGCTGCTACTGCTGGCCACTGCGATATAGCAGCATTCCTCATCCAGCACGGAGCTGATCCCTGCAGAGTGACCTGGGTAGGTATATGTGTGGTACTTGGAATATACCACCCCTTCATTGGTCTCTCTTCGTTACATACGTAGTAATCAAATGTATTTTATGTATTTTTGCATTAACATATTATGTGCTTTTAAATATTATTATTAATACGTGAATAAACCAATTGGGGTATGTAATTAATCTTTAATATTCTAAAATAATCTCAAATTGAGAAATCAAAAGAAACTTAATTTGAGGTCCGGTCCTTAAATCCGTATATCGAATCATTTGTGAATTTTCAAATTGAAAAACTGTACAGTTAGATTTATCACTTAAATTGCTGAAAATATTCCTTAAAAGATGTAACCCGAAAACCAAAGAAGCCGTACAAAGGAGGTTTGAAATGCATATGAGTTTTAAGAAAGACACTTCAGATGTCTTTGAAATAACTAAAAACCTAATATTTTCCCAACATTAGACACGGCGTTACTGGATTATTAACGGATAAACGTTAGCAGACTTTCCTTCAATAGCACAATATTATAAATATCAACATGTAAATAAATCCCCTTTACCTAGTTTTTCATCTCTTTGAGGCAATATTGTTTAAATATGAAAATAGTTTTGATTCGTTCAATTTACAGTGCACCAATTTATTATAATGCTCCATTTACATGTCATTAAATACCTGTCTGTCTGGTATGTCACTTCATTGAAAGCAGTGTGTTTTCTTAGGATGGCCAGACACCTCTTCATTTCGCTGCTACTGCTGGCCACTGCGACATAGCGGCTCTCCTCATCCAGCACGGAGCTGATCCCTCCGGTGCAAACAAGGTATGTACATGTGTGGTACTTGAAATATATGCCGCCTCTTCATTAGTCTGTCTTTGTTATATACATATTAATTGAATATCTTTATTGCATTTTTGTTTACGAAAATGCAGTAGTATCGAAGCAGTATCGAAGCATCAACGCAGTAGTGGTGTGGAGCATATTTTCAGTAGAAATAGCCTACTACAATTCTACTCCAAAAAGAACATATGTCTACTCCAAAAAGAACATATACAGAGACGAGCATTAATGCAGTAGATTAGCAGCATGATAGAAGCATGTTTCAAATATGCTAATTAGATACCATATCGAAGCAGATTTGAAGCATGGTTGCAGTATGATTGCAGTAGTCTACTGCGCTGGAGTATCTACTGCGTTTTCGTGCTCATGAGCTGTAATATTTTTATGTATTATTATTGATACGTGTGTAAACCGATTGTGTCATGTAATTAATCTTTAATATTTATAATAATATCAAATTAAGAACAGAAAAAATCTAGTCCGGTCCTTTGATCCGTTTGTCAAAACATTTCTGAATTTCTATGAAATGCTCAAAATCTTCCTTGAAAATGTTAACCGAAAACTATTGAACAAAGTTGGAAATCTGAAATACATGTATGCTTTATGACAGACACCTCAGGTGTTTTTGAAATAATGATAACTAAAAACTGTTAATATTTTTCCAACATTACACACGGTCTTAATATTAATGGAATATTTTAACGGATAAACATAAGCAGTCTTCCCTTTAACAACACATTAGTGTTGTTGGTGTAGGCTTCATGAAAATCATCTCCCTTACCTGCTGCTGTGTACTAATATGTCATCTTTTTGAGGCACTGTTGTTTAAAGATGATAATAGTTTTGATTCTTTCAATTTTGAGTGCACCCCGTTTTATAATAAGCCATTTACATTGCGTGAAATATCGTAATATATTATAATGGATGGGTGTATAAACCAAATGTGACACATATGTTATCAATATTAATACGATATAACCTCAAATAAAAAAAAGAAATCAAAAGAATCTTAATTCAAAGTCCAGACCATAAGTTTGTTTATCAAAAAAATTGTGAATTTTAAAAATTGAGGTACTGTTGTTTGAAGTGGAAAATAATTTTGATTCATTCAGTTTACAGTGCACCCCGTTTTATAGTGATTTATTTGCATGATATTGTATATCTTCAGGGGGGTCAGACGCCCCTTCATAGCGCTGCTTTTGGTGGTCACAGTGATGTAGCAGCTCTTCTCATTCAGCACGGAGCTGATCCCAGCAGGTACAGTGTGGTAGGTATACTGTACTTGTAGTACTTGAAGTAAACCATCCCTTCACTGTTCTCTCTTTGTTATATACGTAGTGATTGAATATATTTAATGTATTTTTCGGTATGTAATTAATCTTTAATACTTTATAATAATCTCAGTTTGAGGAAGTGAAATAATCTTATCTCAAGGTTCAGTCCTTAAATTCGATTATCAAATTAGTTGTGAATTTTCAAAATAAAGAACTATACAGTTTAATTCAAGGCTTTTAATTGCTGAAAATCGTCCTTGAAGATATAACCAGAAAACAAAAGAAGTCGTGCAAAGGTGTAAACCAAAAATGCATTACACACGCTCTTAATATTTATAAAACATTAACGGATAAACATAAGCAGTCTTCCCTGAAGAAACACATTAGTATTGTTCATGTAGCTTCATGTACTTCATCCCCTTACCTGCTGCTCTGTACTAATATGTCATCTCTTTGAGGGACTGTTGTTTAGAGATGACAATAGTTTTGATTCGTTCAATTTAGAGTGCACCCCGTTTTATAATAATTCATTCTGATACTTACGTCATTTCATTGAAAAAATTGTTCATTTTCAGGATGCTCGGAGTCCTCTTTTTGACGCTGCTATGGGTGGTCACTGCGATGTAGTAACTCTCCTCATCCAGCACGGAGCTGATCCCTGCAGTATGAACTGGGTAGGTACGTGTGGTACTTGGTGAAATCGTCTCTTAAATGACTACGTCTTGGGTTGGCTCCATTCAAGTAGCTGTGACCTGGTGCATGGATACGAGCTGTCTTTGTTATATACGCAGTAATTGGATATCTTTATTGTATTTTCGTACATGAGTATACGTTTTTATGATTATTATTAGTGATACGTGTATAAACCGCTTTTGCCATGTAATTATTTTTAAACATTTATAATAATCTCAAATTTAGAAATTAAAATAATCTAGTGCGGTCCTTTGTTCCACTTATCAAAACAATTGAGAATTTTTAAAATCAAGAACTATAAGTTCGTTGTTATACTATTAACTGCTGAAAATCTTCCTTGAAAATGTTACTGAAAGCCAAAGGACTCGTACAAACATATGCATGTGTGTTTTATGACAGACACCTCAGATGCCTTTGATTATAATAATAATTCATTTACATGGCATGATATATTAATTTTTTGTTTGTCTGGTATGTCAGTTCATTGACAACATTGTGCATCTTCAGATGAGAGTGACGCCTCTTCATGACGCCGCTATGGGAGGTCACCGCGATGTAGCAGCTCTTCTCATTCAGCACGGAGCTGATCCTTGCAGTGAGGACTGGGTAGGTATATGTATGGTACTAGAAATAAATAATTTGTATTATTATCGATTTATGTATAAACCGGATGTGGCGTGTAATTTTTACTTAATATGCCACAATGACCTCAAATTGAGAAATCAAAAGAATCTTAATTCAAAGGGGTAATAACTCTTCGTGTGACGAAGCTGTTGGCTTGTCTTCTTCATGTTACGCGAGGTAGCAAATACAACTCAGATATTATCTTTTTTATTATTTATTGAACTACTGTCCAGTTATTACCCGCGCCGCTTCCTTCATTTCTATTCCTACCTCATACAATCTCTAACGGCCTTCTCTCTGTTTACACTAAGCGTAGTTGTATAAATACCATAAGAGCATGTCAATCAACCTAAGTTACTCTACTAAACACTCCCCGCTCTTATTCACTGCATGCTGTCACTTACTAACGTTCCATTCGTATAATTGAGATCTATATTTCACAATAAAAACATTGTGAACAACTCATAGAAATACAAAATGTTCTGTTGTACTGCAAAAAGGACAGTTATGGGGAAAGGAGACAAGATGGCGTAGAGGTTGACACGAACTCTAGGACACGGGACATAAATTGGTCTTTCTTGACATAGACAAGTGAACCCAACGTCTGATGTGGTACATTCTGAACAAGTGTACATCCGTGAACGAGCTGATCGGGTGGAGAAAGCACAAATAAGGTGAATAACTGATATTTTTTAACCTCATCACATAGACATAGTCTGCGCGAACGTCGCATAGTGGATGATACACACTGACTACATTAAATTTCACGCAGTGCTGTCAACCTTTCAGCATGTCATCCAAACACACAAAAAACACTAAAAAGGGTGAGCCTACACCCAAACGTACGCACAGCGAAGTCTCCAATACAAGTGCTGAAGAAAATAGTAGCATTATCTTAGCGGAACTAGAAGAAATAAAATCTTATATGAAAGACATGATAAACAAAGACGAACTGAAAGAACTAGTAACCACCTTAGTTACAGAAATGTTAAAAGAAATGAAAAAAGAAATGGGTTCACAAATCAACAATATGCGAGAGAAATTAGACTTCCTGGAATTTGAAAATAAAAACCTTACAGAAAACATTGCAAGGAAAGACAAAGATTTACTTAAATTGAAAGAGGAGATAAAAGATTGAGGCGGACAAACGATCAAACTACAACGAACAGTATTCACGTAACAACAATATTAAAATCTACGGGATAAAGGAAGAGACAAAGGAGAACACCAAGTCCGTCGTACGCGACACATTGAAGGAAGTAGCACAGATAACACTCCGGGATGATGACATTCTAGCAGTACATCGTATACCTGGGGCAAAAACACAACAACCGAGACCTATAATTTTACGAGTGAATAACACGGAGACAAAAGCTAAATTCATGAGGTGCAGAAGGGCAATGAAAACCTCGAGGCAAAACTTGAGACTGGCAGATGACGTCACAAAAAAGAACGCGCAACTTATCCAGCGCCTCGTTAACCACCCTGAAATTGATCAAGCATGGTACTTTAATGGGTCAGTTTATGGTCGGCCGAAAGACAGCACAAAAAGGGTGAAATTTGACCTGCACGATGATATTAATTTAAAGATAAGAAACGCTTGAGCATGAACTTTATTCCTCCTTTTTCCATTTTCCTCTTGCTTTAATTTTGCACATAAAACCAATTGTCGCACAAAACTGAACGCTCTCCCATGTACGTTTTCTTATATGTAGTATATTGTGTGAGTGTATGTTTGTGTTTAAATGAGGTGAGTAAGTGGATAATGGCCGTGCGTAAGACTGAGATTGTGTGCGAAAGTAAAAGTGTGCACGTGGTACATGTCTGTTTGTTAAGCGATGAAAAGAATGGTGTGACTCATTGTCGTACATACATATATATCAACGAAAACGTTATGTCTGTCAATTCATTAAAATGCTATTATGAGTTTTGATTTTAGTATATTATCCTTAAATGTCCGGGGGCTNCAAGCGAATACTGAAGTAAAAAAAACTGGCCAACCTCAGCTGTGACACTTATTATTTCATTAAAACTTATTTTATTACCCTAGCATGGAGCATGAATCCTTCCAATATGATGCGTTCCTGATTCACAGCGGTGAGGATAAACCTAAAGTCGAAGAAGTTTTGGAGCTGCTCGAGTCACGTGATATCCGTTGTTGTTATGCACCACGTGATTTCCTACCCGGAAGAAGCATATTATCTTGCATAGAAGACGCCGTGGAATTGTCCAGGTGTACTGTAGTCATGGTGTCTGAGAACTTTATGAAAAGCACGTGGTGCCAGCATGAACGAGATGTGGCCGAGGTCAAGGCAAAAGACACGGAAGGTTATTCGGTGATCCCTGTTCTTTTGGGCTTCAAACCGTCAGATCTGCCAAGTGCTTACAAAGTCAAAAAGTTTATCCTTGCTGATAGCCAAGATTTTATTCCCACATTGGTCAAAGCTATTGAAGGTATTTTTCTCTCTAGAAGTCTTTATCTCATGGGTTTTATTTCCCTACATTATTAATTGAAACAGCAACTAAACAAATCAAACTTTGTTAACGCTAAAATGCTGCAATGCTTCTATTGAGGGGCCTCTTGTACTAGAAATGCACCGTGTCCCATAATTTACCACCTGACTATCATTCTAATTAGGTTATAGCGTATACATATTTTATATTTCTAGGCTCAACAGCCGACCCGCCCTATGGCAAACTTCGCAGTGGGTATGAAAGTATGAAGCAAGAGGTAGAAAGATATAAGATGGAGCTCCAAGAAAAAAGTCAGCGACTTGAAGATTCAAGTGCATTAATCAGGCAACTGCGGGCAAAATTGGAGGCCACATCACTATCTGATTAACTCTAACATAGAATATGTATCTTGCTATTGCTTGCTGGAAGAAACTTTATCATTTGAATTTTGAAGAATTTTGTAATTCTATGAGGCGTGTTTTAAATGTGTGTCTAATGAACAATGTACACTGTAAGCACCACGCCCATTTTGGGATAATATTTTTGTCATTATGGCTCTTTCACACTTGGCGTAAAGCCCTACCTGTGAGTATCGTATGGGACATAGATTATACGCACAACTTGGAGCGTCTGTTTCCTGTTTCCAGTGTATTAATATGAAGATACAGGCTGCATGATGATATTGCATTTTTTTAGACATATACAAAAAAATTGTTTTTCTACGGGCACGTGAATGAACGCCAACAATTGCCGGCATATGCGACGTAAGTGTTACGAACCTATTGAGTACAGGTATTTTTTCTTCTCCGTTAGTGCTATGCAATATGTGTAACAGTGCCTTTACTTTTTATTCTAAGTAAGCAAGATGGTTGTCTCTCCGTTTTTTTTTTTTTTTTTTTTTTTTTTGTTTTTTTTATCTAGACTGTTGTTAGGATGTCACAAGTGTGTTTTGATTCATTACACTCATAAAAATTGTTAAATGTGGAAGGCAAATACATATATAACTTCAGTGGAAGATATTGACGATTGACTAGAAAATCCAAAAGAGATTTCGAAAAGTGAAACTGCGCCAACTGAATTAACATATTCTCAGATATACGGTATGAGGCCAGCTAATTTTAATTGGTAAGAAAGAGACAAGAATATTGAATAGTAATTTGAAAAAAAATGTATATAATAATGTATCAGTTTTAGAATGAGTCTATCTGTAGGGTGGATGTAGCACAAATTTGTTTTTTTTTTTTCAAACGCTGTGTCCTTTTAGGACATTTAGAGGCATTCTATTATATAGATATGTTTCATATAATGTTTTTTTTCTGTTTTAGTTGAAATCTACCTATTCATGAGAGGAAATTTAGATGTATATTTGAGAAATATCCAAGTTTTTGCGTCCAACTTACCTATACGCAATTCACTTTATTTATTTGAACATATCTATTTAATGTCTGCAGATGTGCCATATCTTCGATGTCTTCGATATGACATCAATAATATTCCTATGTTTTATATTATATCGGATGTCTCTTGTTCTGATTAATCATAAAAACGAACCTACATGTAGCAAGAAGGTACTCACAGTTGATAGTTTGGTGGAAAACGTATATAATTCAATCCTTGATATGTTTCACGATCTCACGCCCTCCAGCTCGCCCCCCCCCCCCTTTTGAACAAGTAATGTTATCTTTTTCTAAGCTTCGTGTATGGGTACATGAAGGGCAGCAATATTAGTAAACCTTGACGACCTTTGACCAGATCTGGACATGGAAATACTGCTACGTTTCGCTCTTGACGGATGGCGAAAGACGAAACAAGTCAGTTTGTTTATTTTGAAATACTTGTTTCTCCATTTTTGCTTTATGAATTTTTGATTGTACATTTGGAAAAATAAAATAACGTTGCAAATGTTGTAGCTTCTGGTATTTATTGGGATGTTTACTACCTAAATTCCAAAATCTCTACAGTGTACAAATATCGTACAGATACCGCCAAAACTTAGTTCCGCCGGGGCGCTGTAACAGTAAAAAAAGTTCGGTGTATAAGCAATGGGCTCTAGACCAATAATGTGGCTATTGGTATTTATACGCGCTGTTAACCACCAAAATTCCAGAACCTCTACGGTCTACAAATATCGAATACGTCCCAGATACCGCCAGTGCCGAGTAGAGCCAGGAGACTGTAACAGTAACGTTAGGTGTACTGGATATACACAATTGTCTCTAGACCAAAGAAAAAGCGGCCAAGCCAAATAGTCGCTGTGCGCAGGAATAGTTCACAAATAGAGACGCGATGTAATTTTGCAGAATACCGTTGACATGAATTCTCTTGACAGGGATTGTCTTCAACTAAAAACGTCATTTTATTTACCTGAGTGTCATTTGCTTGGCCGCTCTTCATTAAACAGTAGAACTGTGTGCCTTCCCCATAGGATAACCATGTATCCGTCAGTGTTCAATACATGAATTGGTGATTTGTAGTTATTTGTCGCTTGCTTGTATCTTTTATTAAACAACATTTTTTTAAGCAAAGAGAAACTGCACTGGTCGCACTTTATTCATGAGAAAGGAAAATGATTTTGAGAAAATTATCAGTTTTCTTTTACATCATTAGCAAATGACCGGCGATTTCATTGATCTGATAAATCAGTTTTTTTAAACAGGTATTCGTTCATAATTAGCATATAGATCTACTTAGACAATGTCCGTGAAGGATTTCCACTTCCTCTTTTGGCGAACGACACATCTTATTTTAGACCCAAATCTTAGACAAATAATTTTTTAATGAATAGCTGTTTGTAGCGATTGATATTGCGATGAAATTTTAAACTATGCAATATATCAATGTCTGTTTCTTCAAAAGGAATGAAAGTATACACACACACACAAATTAATTTAAAAAAATAAATAAAAACACCCATACCCCCCTCTGCACCTCCCGAGGCTAAATACCTGTCTAAACACCGTAAACGAGTACCGGCAGGTTATAAAAATATCGTAAACAGTGATAACATCGTCTGCCTTTGGGTATGAACAAGTTGTAACAAGAGAAGTCNCTTGTTTTTTTTATCTAGACTGTTGTTAGGATGTCACAAGTGTGTTTTGATTCATTACACTCATAAAAATTGTTAAATGTGGAAGGCAAATACATATATAACTTCAGTGGAAGATATTGACGATTGACTAGAAAATCCAAAAGAGATTTCGAAAAGTGAAACTGCGCCAACTGAATTAACATATTCTCAGATATACGGTATGAGACCAGCTAATTTTAATTGGTAAGAAAGAGACAAGAATATTGAATAGTAATTTGAAAAAAAATGTATATAATAATGTATCAGTTTTAGAATGAGTCTATCTGTAGGATGGATGTAGCACAAATTTGTTTTTTTTTTTTTTTCAAACGCTGTGTCCTTTTAGGACATTTAGAGGCATTTTATTATATAGATATGTTTCATATAATGTTTTTTTTTCTGTTTTAGTTGAAATCTACCTATTCATGAGAGGAAATTTAGATGTATATTTGAGAAATATCCAAGTTTTTGCATCCAACTTACCTATACGCAATTCACTTTATTTATTTGAACATATCTATTTAATGTCTGCAGATGTGCCATATCTTCGATGTCTTCGATATGACATCAATAATATTCCTATGTTTTATATTATATCGGATGTCTCTTGTTCTGATTAATCATAAAAACGAACTTACATGTAGCAAGAAGGTACTCACAGTTGATAGTTTGGTGGAAAACGTATATAATCCAATCCTTGATATGTTTCACGATCTCACACCCTCCAGCTCGGCCTTCCCCCTTTTGCACACGTAATGTTATCTTTTTCTAAGCGTCGTGAATGGGTACATGAAGGGCAGCAATATTCGTAAACCTTGACGACCTTTGACCAGATCTGGACATGGAAATACTGCTACGTTTCGCTCTTGACGGATGGCGAAAGACGAAACAAGTCAGTTTGTTTATTTTTTAAATCTTGTTTCTCCCCTTTTTGTTTCTCCAATTTTTGATTGTACATTTGGAAAAATAAAATTGCGTTGCAAATGTTGTGGCTTTTGGTGTTTATTGGGATTTTTACTATCTTTAGTCCAAAATCTCTACAGTGTACAAATATCGTACAGGTACCGTCAGAACCTAGTTCCGCCTGGGCGCTGTAACAGTAAAAAAAGTTCGGTGTATACGCAATTGGCTCTGGACCAATGTTGTGGCTATTGGTATTTATACGCGCTGTTAACCACCAAAATTCCAGAACCTCTACGGTCTACAAATATCGAATACGTCCCAGATACCGCCAGTGCTGAGTATAGCCGGGAGACTGTTACAGTAACGTTAGGTGTACTGGGTATACACAATTGTCTCTGGACCAAAGAAAAAAGCGGCCAAGCCAAATAGTCGCTGTGCGCAGGAATAGGTCACAAATAGAGACGCGGTGTAATTTTGCAGAATACCGTTGACATGAATTCTCTTGACAGGGATTGTCTTCAACTAAAAACGTCATTTTATTTACCTGAGTGCCATTTGCTTGGCCGTTCTTCATAAAACAGTAGAACTGTTTGCTCTCCCCATAGGATAACCATGTATCCGTCAGTGTTCAATACATGAATTGGTGATTTGTAGTTATTTGTCGCTTGCTTGTATCTTTTATTAAACAACATTTTTTTAAGCAAAGAGAAACTGTACTGGTCGCACTTTATTCATGAGAAAGGAAAATGATTTCGAGAAAATTATCAGTTTTCTTTTACATCATTAGCAAATGACCGGCGTTTTCATTGATCTGATAAATCAGTTTTTTTTAAACAGGTATTCGTTCATAAGTAGCATATAGATCTACTTTGACAAAGTCCGTGAAGGATTTCTTCTTCTTCCTATTTTGACGAACGACACATCTTATTTTAGACCCAAATCTTAGACAAATAATTTTTTAATGAATAGCTGTTTGTAGCGATCGATATTGCGATGATTTCTTAACCATTGTTATATATTAATGTCTCTTTCTGCAAAAGGAATGAAAGTACACACACAAACACACAAATTAATTTAAAAAAAAAATACCCATACCCCCCTCTGCACCTCCCGAGTCTTAATACCTGTCTAAACACCGTAAACGAGTACCGGCAGGTTATAAAAATGTCGTAAACATTGATAACATCGTCTGCCTTTGGGTATGAACAAGTTGTAACAAGAGAAGCCGTTGTACTTTCGCCTGGAAACATGACAGAAGACGCCACTGGTCCTTTTAATGGGTTATAGTTTGACAAAGGGTCAGATCTGTTGACATGCCTCTACTTTCTCACAATACACTCAGTTTTTTTTTTTTTTTTTTATGAAAGCTAGAACAGCGCAAATTTATTCATACGTAAGGGGAAAGGATTTCAAGCAAGTTATCCGTTTTCTTTGGCATCTTTAGCAAATGATCATTACGTTTATCAATCTGCTAATAAAGAACTTAAAAAAGATTCCCCTCCATGAGAAGCAGAACTACTTTGACAAGGTCCGTGAAAGAGTTCATTTTTCTTCCTTTGGCGAACGACGCCCCTCATTTTCAGACCCAAGTAAAGAAATTAGGAATAACTGATTGAAACGACCGATATTGCGATTATATTTTAAAAATTAGAGTATAGTATATGTTTTTTTCTAAAAAAAAAAAACGCAAGTAAATCTTTTTAATCAAACGCGCCCCCCCCCACCCCACCCCCCAACTGTGTTATGCACAGCCAGGTTATTAATATGTCGTAAACAGTGATAACATCGTCCGCCCTAGGGTATGAACAAGTTATAACAGGAGAACCCGCTGTATTTTTACCTTGAAGTATAACAAAAGACGCCACTGGTTCTTTTAATAGATTATAGTTTAACAAAGGGTCAGATCCGTAGACTTGTCTCGTCTTCCTCAGTCTGTTGTGATGATGTAGACATGTGTGGTGTATGACCTGAAGCACACCAATAAATAACTGAAGGAATGGACTTGGCAAAATAATAAATACGTCGGCTTAGCATAAGCAAAATAAAGTACGACGTAAATCGATGAAAGTTTAAAAAGAAATAGCCAGCGTACATGTATACAGAGTGAAATAGAGAGACATTGAATTCAAGAGGGTAGACATCCGAAAGAGAGAGTGAATATTTTTGAAGATCAGAAGGCACTGACTAAGTTGGAACTATAAGCACATATTTCTTTCTCAAATAATATATTTCTTTATCAACATTTCGGAGGAACTTTTATTACGACTTGTCGGGGACCATTAAAGCAGAAAAACCAACACCGACAAAACATGACCACCTGCATTGGCGTAGGACAGCATATAAATGTACATGATCTCCATACGTATACACGCACCTGCAATGAAAACTAACAAGTATTTTTCGAGTAATTTTGTCTTCAATGCAGCCCATGGTATAGGCTTAACTTTTTATGCTGTTACGAACATGTACTCTTGAACTGTTGGGAATTTTACTTGGACTCATGGTCATATGCCAATTTCTAATTAGTCTTTCATTTCTATTCATAGTGCAGTTCAATTTCTCATTTTAACCATGTTGCGAACATTGCTTAAGGCAATCTTAATTTGTACCCAAGACAATTAACATTCTGATAACGCTGTGCTCGGCCAATTTCAGACCGTGGACTGAATAGCAAAGTGGACGCAACGACTGGTATAAATTCCCGGCAATAAAATCTACCCCCATTCACGGTCAGTTCATCAACCATGATGCTACGTGTTCTCATCGGCGTGTGCCTTGTTGCTCTGGCAGTATGTTTGGTACCAGATGTTTATAGAAGAAAACCGGCTCTCACATGTTATTCCTGTAACTACAAGAATACTGCATATGGCAACGGTAAGTGTTTAATCAGCCACTTTTGTACTCCGATTCTTTTTGCAGTTTGTTAATCACTGGTAGGTACTTGTATGCAGATGATTAGATAGATCGTGTCGGTAATTAAGTGTCAATGGCGTTTTCATGAAGACCTAAATCGTTTATAAATGCATGGCGGTTTCGTTATTATTATTATTATTATTATTATTATTATTATTATTATTATTATTATTACATGTTTCAATTCTTAAAGTATATAACCGTGCGTTGATGCGTTTTCTTTCTCTCATTTAATCGAAATATTTCTAAAATAATGCACAATTCCAAGATAAAATCGCAGGTGCGATTCCGTTCACTTTCGTAACTTGAAAATTGTTAACTTGTCAATATTGCAAGCCAGCAAAATTAAAGTTTTTTTCCCCTTTTTTTTCACAGTGAACTTTAAAACAATAATTTTATCTCTAATTTCCGAAACATTTCATCATTTTAAGCAAGAGTGTCTAAATTCCGTGCACCATGCTTCCGGTTCGCTGTCAGACACCTGGGTTGCAAAGAAAGTCGCCTTTATATATGATTTTTTTGTTAATTCGATTGTACATGACAAGTCACAAGTCACCATAAGAAATTTTATCTTTCATGGCTGATTATAACTATTCTTTCTCCGACTTAATCAAATCGTTTGCCTTCATCTTCAAGAAAATTATGTCTAATTTTGTGTAATTTTAGTGGCATGAACCTTATAGAATAATTATGTTGATGTGGAATTTTTCTTCTTAAAGAGATACATACGTGTGTGTCTTGTTTATGAGCCGGAGAAAACAGTAACACGGTCAGAGAAACGGCAGTTTAAATTTCCACTCCACACTGGATCGGCTTGTCTTTGATATGGTTACATTCGGGTGTGTGTGTGTGTGTGTGTGTGTGTGTGTGTGTGTGTGTGCGCGCTCGCGCGCGCCCACATAAGTGTTTTTGTTAAGCTTCATGAAATTATTTTCAATTTATCTCTGAAATTGTATACACAGGTAAATATAGCACCACCTTCAGGGCGTGTGAGGATCCGGCTAGATTTGGTTATCTGCTGGCAAAGGTGGAGTGCCACACGGCCTGCTTTGCAAGACACGACAAAAACGGATGTGAGTATTCAAACTTTATCTTAGAATACAATTATAATAATTATTATAATAATTATAATAATAATAATAAAGAATACCGACCCAACAGCCCAATTTTTGAAGGTGGTTAAAGTGGACAAAAGTCAATCCCCCGACGGTCGTAAGGCCGATGTAGCTTGAATAGCTGCAAAATTAGAACGAATCGTTTGGAATCTACATATTCTATTTAGTAGAAATCATATAAGGTCTACTTGAAGTCACTCTCTCTCTCTCTCTCTATTCTAGTCATCTACCGAGGCTGTTTTGGCGGGAATCACGGAGTTGATGCCAGCCTTGATGGCTGCGGTAACCAGGCCGGTGCTAACTGGTGTTTTTGCCGCAGTCGTTTGTGCAACGACGAGATCCCACACCCTACCTGTCCCTTGGCGGGAATAGGTAGACGTCATAAGCGTTGTATGACGAAGCCACCTGTTTGCAGTGGTGTTCTATGTTTGCTTGCCCTTGCAAAGTGATTACCCTCACCCTGCGTCGCGACTTCTCTCGTTCTTCGGCTTGCAGAATGTTCCACGTAAATTTGGTTTTAATCCCAATTGTCGATGACTGAATTTTGATTGTTACGATTTGAATTTTGGTGCAAACAAAAATAAAGAAACAAAATGCAAGATTCTGTGTTGCCTTTTTTTATCTGTGAACTCTTCTTCGGTAAATATTTGGGGTGTTTATTTCATCAAAGACATGTACTAACATTGCAAATACAGAGGAAATATTAGGTGTTTAAGTTTAAAATACACACCACTATATATATATATATATATATATATATATATATATATATATATATATATATATCATTGAAAATCGGCCTTGATCAAATTGTCTCCGTGTTATCTCGATCAGACGCAAAGTTGCGATATTGTCAAGATGGTAGAATCACTATCTAACACCAATTTTTAAAGCAATGAAATTAACAGTTAACGCTTGGCCATCCTTTTCGCATAAACAAGTAGGTTTATAAATTAAACGACTAATGTGTTTATTTATTTGTTTTTTTTACCAATATTAAAATTAGCCCTTCACAAAAAAGAAACGGGAACAAGATTTTCTGCAACATGTTCGTAGGCCTTTCTAACGTATCAAACCCCCTTATACTTCTTAACTTAAAAATTAAAAACTTAAAAATTTATTGATTGGATCACCAGATTGAACATTGTCTAGCAATAGCACCCGCTTAAGGTTAGAAAGCACAGTGTTTTGATGAATTATATATATATTCCTTCAAAGATTTTGCATTTTCTTCAGTGCATTTAAATTTTTACCATGCAAAATTATTCTTATAGTTGTAGACTCGAAATACTTGAGTGTGGCCTGTCTCGGTGTTACCTGAGCACTTTTGGGGAAATTCCTCAGTAAGAATGTTGATCGACTCAATCCATCAAATAATCAAGAATTCATCTTAATGATCAATTAAGAAATTAAGATAATGACCTGCTGATCTGTTATTGACAAATTGATTGTAGCAATGCCTCTTTACAATCCTTTTTATCCGCCTTATTACGATGATTTGGAAAATAAATCATTTAAAATGTTGTTATTTTTTCAATCAAAACAATACTAAATCAAAATTGTTGACGATATATCTATCCTTGGAAAAACAAAGCATACAAATACAATAAATTATTCTTTTAATCTAAAAAAAGGAACTTACATTATTCACATTAGCCATGTTGGGTCACCTTATCGGAAACAATTGCCGTCGGGCTATATTACACTAGGCCAAATGCCGTCCCGCTATATTACACTAGGCCAAATGAAGAATGCAGGTGGAACTTCTCTCAGCCTTCTTGCATGGATCATCTGCGCTGACGATTTTTGATCACCCTGTCTCTTGTCCTTGCGCTGCAAAAAGTAACCTCCCCCACCACCCACCCCACCACCATCCCCCCCCCCCTTTATCCTCTCATGTAGCCGCACCTTCACATCCTTTCTAAGACATTCAGTTTCTAGGATGATGCCCCCCCTCTCCCAAAAAAAGTGACGGTCACTCAATGCAGATGTATCTCTATAGTTAATCGCTCGATATAAAAGAAAGGACCTCAGTAAGGCTTCTCCGTGTGATCCTCGGTGAAGCGTCTGAAATCATCGCAGTGGGATGGCAATGTCGTCAGCTTCCCTGATAAGTTCAGTAGAAGATTCATTTTTATATAAAGCACGCCTCAGTAGCTAATATATACATGTACATTGTGATATTTACACAATGATGCCTTGCAAATTTTGTTTTATTCCGTTTTTAATCTGAGAGACATTAGTTTGGTGAATGATGAATTTTACGTTTTTCGGTGAAGGTTATCGCTTATCTGTTTCCTGGTTATGACACAAGATTTTGATTTATTTTGGTGTTCTGGCATTTGTGAAGACCTTTCTTAACCTTTTTCTGGTGATCTTCAATGACGCCATTATTCTACTTGGCGACCGTTCCCGTTAAATCTTTTATTGCATGCCACTTTTTATGCATGATTTCATGACAATAGATCTTTTCTCGGAAAGGCAAAACGCAATAGTACAATAAATAGTTTTTTTGGCTTTGCCTGGATGTCCATTTTACCTTGAAACCTGAAAGACATAATTTTGATAAATTATTTTTTCGTTTTTCGTTTATCTGTTTCTTTCTTATAACATTAAGTTTCTGATTAATTATAGCGGTCTGGCGTTTGTGACGACGTCTCTTAAACTTTTTATCTGATGATCTTCAATGTCACTATTACTCTACTTCTTTGACTGCTCCCGATTTATCGTCTATAGAAACCCCACTGTTTGCAAGTTCCGTTTGACAAATAAGAAAATACGGAGAATATGTCACTCAAAAAGCATTTGTCGCACGCACATTGTATTTTCATGACCTACACCTATTACGGATGGTTATGATCATACTGTAACGACAAGGAGACGGAAATGGAGAACAGTTAAAGAGCCTTTTAAAAATGTGCAATCCGGTCTTTGAATTAATTACCTTTAAAATAATTTTACTGTCACGTGTAAAAAAATTACTAGTTCCTATGTCTTTTTTTCGAGAGTGACGCAAAGATTAGTTACTTGGATCTCAAATACGCAAAACAAACGCAAAAATTCACCCAACCATTTTATTTATTTATTTATTTATCATCAAAATGTTTATTTATCTAATCTTATAAAATGTTTTATTCATTCATTTATTTAAAAAATGTTGAGTTATGCACCGCACCTTGTATTAGCCTATATAAAATAAAAACAAAATATCCTACGTCGGAAAACTTGGGACACCTTTTTTATAAATGGTGTGCGCCTAACGTTTGTCTTTTAGCTTACCAAATATTTCAAGGGCCCTGCTGAAGTGGTGTACAAATGAAACACGAAGAATAAATTCCCCCTTGCCACCACCGCCAATCTTCTGAACCTATATTTCCAATTGAATTAATCTGTCCGTCCTGGAAAAGATTCACTTGAGGTTAGGTGGAAAAAGAAGGAGAAAAAACAAAAAAAGAGTAATAAGTACAGTTATTTCCGTTTCCACTTTTGAAAAATGGCCTCGTCGGAAGCGTAAACGATATTTTAGGACTCGAAATTTCTGTCTGTCCCTTTCCCTCTCAAAATTCTCTCGTAGAATACCAATCAGGTCAACTTTTCACTCCCTGACAGGCCCCGACACGAGGTCACCAAACAAAATGAACAGGGAAATGAACAGCAACAAGCCCATTTTTCTCCTTTCCAACTTATTCAAAACGCACGTGTTGGAATTCGCCGACGACAAGTAGGCCCACATGTATAAAACGCACGCGGAGAAGGTTGCAAATCATACACCGTCAAAATGGTGATGCCAAGCGTTATCGTCTGCTTTCTCCTTTTGGGCGCTGCTGCTACTGCTAATTTTCGGGAAGTCGACTTACTTCCTAGAGAAGAAGGTAGGATCATTTTGGAGTCTAGCGCAATTTAAAGAACAAAGGGGTGAATTTAAGGCGCAACATCATAATCATCATAATTTGTGTTGGTTGCAATTTCGATATTTTTTTCGTAGTACAAGACTTTAAATTCACTTTTCTCATTTACGACAGAGAATGTACCTTAACTTGTACTTTTAATGTATATATATATATATTTTTTTTTTAATATGCTTAAACTGTAATGCACAATAATATTGGTATTGTGAAATTGTGTTTCTATAAAGTGAGAGCGAGATTTTTAAGGTTGCTAATGTTTATTATTAATTTGACGGACTTTTAATTTAAGTTTTCTTTATCGTAGGGTTTCTTTGCTATTCCTGCAACTATGCTGCCTACGGCATAAGTAAGTACATGAATACACACGTTTCGTTTGGTTTATTATTCTTTTCTCATCTTGAAAAAGACAGATAAACCTCAGAATGTACAATAAATAAATAAATAAATAAGAACTTAAAAGTCATTTCTGATTTTAGTTGGATATTGCATGATGTAAATTTCATTTCTTCTTTATTATATTATTTATTTACCAATTTATTTATTTTATTGTATCGTATTTTCATTTTATCATATACTGTATGTATAGTTTTGATATGCTTTGCCAGTTTAATATGGACGCTCCCTCAAGTAGATCTTGACTTTTTTACTATGTATGGTGACATTGAAGAATCTCAACAACAACATGTATTAAAATCGGAACACAGAATATGTATTAAAATCGGAACATATGCCAGGGGCGGATTTAGGGCGTCTTCTGGGTCTTCCGGAAGACGGTCAGATTTTCAAGTTTACATTGACGGGTATCTATTTTTTTCTGTCGGAAGACGGTCAAAAATGAAGAACGGATCAACAGAGATAATTTGGAAGACTGTCAAAAATATCTCTGAATCCGCTCCTGTATGCTTTGGTAAAGCAGGATATTTGGTAATTTTTGAAATTGTAGAAAGTAATATAGAATTAAAATTAGCTGGAAACCGATAAGTGCTGAAGTTGTGTGCAGTTTAAAGGTGGCAAGAGGTTAAGATAACATTTTCTGTCAGTATTCGGAATCGTTTTACTAGGGTAAAACGTTTTACTAAGGTTTTACGTTTACTAAATCCACTTGTTATAATCAAAATAACTCTAAAACGACTGACTCTGTTTTTGATTCTAAGTTTCACGGACTTCAAAAAAGTAACTAAGGAACAAGGAGTATACAGAACTCTCGTTCAACCACGCGAGACGTCATTCAGGAATTCACATCTCGCGTGAGACGACGAAAACTCCACACGACTTCAGGTGTCAATCCTTTACACGTTCATCTTCTTTTCCAGCAACTTATTTCAACACTTTCAAGGAGTGTTCCGACCCATACAGAAACAGTCACGTGGTGTCAACAGTAAGATGTTCCACTGCTTGCTTCTCACGCCATGACAAGAACGGATGTAAGCAATACATTTTTATCTTTTCTTCAATATAATTTCAATTATGAATATATGTACATTTTCAATGCAGAAAAATTGCTAATCGAAATCACAGTTTATTAAAACAGAGGAAGGGTTTTGTGGAGGGGATAGGCACAAGGTACATTTAAAGGAATTTTATTTACAGTGACAGTATAAATTTTCACGAGCGCTTTGGTGAATAAAAAGTTTAATTCGTCCGCGATTGGCATAAAAATGAGAACGCCAATTTTCTTCCAAAGGTCTATTTGTACACAAGGAACAGAACGTTTTTGAATAATTCAAGTCTTGCTCAGCCAGTTTCCTCATACTATCTTCACCGAAACTATTTCAGTTATCTACCGAGGCTGTTTCGCTGGTAACCTGAACGTCGACGCCAGCCAAGATGGCTGCGGAAGCCAAGAAGGAGCCAACTGGTGCTTCTGTCGTGGCAACCTCTGCAATGACGTCATCCCCCATGCCACCTGTCCTTTCAAGGGGATTGGTCACCGCCACAAGCGCTGTGTTTGTGAACCCCCCAGAATTGCTGGGGCAGCACCGGCGTGTTAAAGTTAGATTCAAGCATTGAAATTTGAGTTACATTCCCTCCGACATGGTTTTACCTTTTGTGCCGCGCGTAACGCCCGAGTGTCACTTAGTGTAAAAGAGTTGGAAGAGTTGGAAATTGGAATATAGATAAATAGAAAAAACCAATGTAGGCAAAATAATGGAGAGAAATGAATAAACTCTTAATCAAAGTACTTGCTTATTTCTTTGTTTGTCTTAGTACTTGGTATAGTAAGTACATTTTTCTATCGTATCAAAATCCCTCGCCAATTTTTAAGAAAACATTATGTAAGACAATGACCTCAATAACCTTTCTCAGAGAGAGAGAGAGAGAGAGAGAGAGAGAGCTTGAGAGAGAGAGAGAGAGAGAGAGAGAGAGAGAGAGAGAGAGAGAGAGACCTTTCATCAAAAGACAAAAAAAATCTGCTGATCCAATACATTAAGCCAGACTGTAATCAACGGACAATCAACTTTTAAGGATAAAACCAACATACAGATATTATATTTATTGGAATTTTGTTAATTATCTTTTAATGAATGTAGATGAATGTAGTCCATGGAGTTTCCGTAGGTTAGTTTAAACTGTGTTTTCCTTCTCCGTTTTTTTTTTCTTAACAATGGAACTATACACACCCTTAATCCTTCCTTAGAATGTAACTCACAGGAAGTAAATTGAAATTGTTACATGTTCTGTCATCAGAAATGAAATGCGCGTGCGACAAACGCTTAATGCTAATTTGAGTGACATATACTCCGTAACATCAAATTTATCAATCGGAGCTTGTAAACAATGGAGTTTTATAAAAGATGAATCGGGAATATTCAACTAGTAGACTAAATTGTCATAGATGATCACCTGAAAAAAGTTTAAGTAACGTCCTCACGAACGCCAAAACGCCAAATTTAATCAAAATTTAATGCTATAACAAGGAAGAGATGAGAGATAACCTTCACCAAAAAGCGTAAAAACCAACATGCATAACCCTTCATTTATTGATGTCATTCAAAATTAAATAGTAAAAAAAATGAAAGGCATCATTGAAATAATATCGCACCTTGTAAATAAGTCATCTTTTTTCAACAGGAAAAATTATTTTTAAACCAGTGGTCATACATTATTTGAGTTCACGACGCTGCGCCTTTTTCGCGCCGTCTTTGTGGGTCCACTGAGAATTTTACGGCATAATTTGAGGAGATAAAACAATCCCTGAAGAGCCGCGTGTACCAAAACACAAAGCCACACAAGCTATGTCGGTGTTATGATTCTGCTGTGTTCAGACAGTCCCATTCCATTGATGCTGCCTTCTCTATGTGAGACCCCATCATCATGGATATTGTAAAAGATTGGTTTAGGGTCGTGAAAAAAGCCATAAGAGTAGAACAGCCGAACATTAACAAACGGTGGAGGGGGGGTGGGCGGGGAAGGGGGGTCCAAATATCCGTGCCAGGTCACGGGACAGGGTGATCAAAGTGTTCAGCGCAGATTATTTAACGAGACTGAGATTAGTTCTAAATGCATTCTTTATTTGATCCAGTGTAATAGCGGGACGGCTATTTCGAATAATGTAAGTCCAAGTCCCGGTGTAACAGGAATGGAAGTCCCACTAGGAACCGTAGTCCGCTTCCCATTACTTTGCACAGGTGACATTCGTACTATATACTAACCCCAATACTCCAACTAACCCTAACCCAGTGGCGGATTTAGAGGGGGGGGGGGGGTCAAGGGGGTCCTGCCCCCCCCCCCCCTTTCGGTTCCTGAAAAATATATCATACCAATATTTCTCTCTTGAAATTAGAATTTTGACTAGCTAAATCATAGTTCTAAACCGCACCAAAGGGCACTGTTTGCTCTCCAAAACACAGAGCGATGTTGTATTGATCACACTTTTTTTTTACTTTGATACCATTCTTTCTAAATATTATGTAGGCTTTAAAAGACAGAGGTTCGTTGAAAGATTACATGATTACATGGCCATTTTAACACTTTTTCCCGAAAATGATATATTGGAAAATGGTCTTTGCCTACTGTTTTTTTTTTCTGTTTTTTTAAGAACGAAAGCCTGCAATCAGTGGCAGATTTAGTGGGGGTTCTGAAAAAAAAATCACATCAATGGTCCCCTCTTGAAATTTGAATTTTGACTAGCTGAATCATAGTTCTCAACCGTACCAAATAGCACCGTTCGCCCTTTACTAAATTTTTGGGGGCACTTCAGCGGGCCCCGAACCCCACGCCAAGGGGGGGGGGGGTTCGCATCCGCGGACCCCCCTTCTGATAATCCTGGATCCGCCCCTGCTAACCTGTACTTATCATATGGGAGCCCCGACTTCCATTCCAAGGACTTCTATTCCTGTTACACCGGCTTAGATTTAAAGAATAATTCATTGTCTTTACATGCTTTGTTTTTCTCCAAGGCAAGATATATCGTGGAGCAATCATGTTGAAAGGGAACTTTTGCGACTTAGCTAAAACTGTTTCTGAACTTGGACATCCGACTTCCGTCTACATAAAGTCGACTAAGCTATGCTACTAACAATTGACGCACAGTGAATAAAACAGACATTTCTTAGTGGGCTATTGTCGTTCCTTGGAGTACAAAAATAGTTAGGACAATCACAATCGGGTAAAGTAAAAAGACCAATGACAAAAACGATTAAAGAAGTATTTATTTATTTTTGATGAAATGCAACTTAGTCGGCTAAGATCCCAAGCTTTCTTGGCTAAGACCGATTCCCACACTTTCCCGCGCTTTAAACGTATAAGCAGACTCCAAGGCTAAGTCCAAGTCCCAACTACTGCTAACAATAACACTCAAAAGTCTAACACGTCCTTTTACGTTGACCCTTAACGGCGAAGACGATGACGACAATGATGATGACCATGAAATTAATGATCAAATTCTCTAAACAATTCTTTATATAGATATCAAAATATGTGTGTAGAGTTTTTCGTCCGTCACTGCTTCCACGTGATATGGTATGGTGGACACGCCGTCGGAACTTTTTTTGCGTTTTGCGCTTTTCAACAGTGCCATTCTTGAAGTGAAAACGAAAAAAAAAAAACATGGATTATCTCAATAAGTATATCTATAATTGATTATTTACTTAAAATGTTCAGTGTACAGCGGCAGATGTAATTTTTTCCACTTCCATATACAGATAGATTGTTAAGGATAGAGGAATATATTATTTGATATTGCGCTGACCCATATATATACTCCACCCTGAGAACCAGAGGCAGATCAATGACTTGTCAAAGCAAAGTACAATAGTCTGTTATGGCTGATATGCAGGGTGCTATACCACCCATTGAAAACAAGCCTGCCAAGATTACTTCCCTTTACTCAATATAAGAAAATTACAAGAAAAACAACGAAGAAATAATTATCTGTCACTCATTTAATTGACTGATCTACTCGTACAGAAATTAATCAATTGACTACAGTTAAGAAGCAGACAGTTAAGTCATAGTCTTGGGTCTCACCTGCGAGGATTTTTATCCCTGTTTGCGTGGATTAAGGATGTATATCGTCCCAGCACGGGATCCACGCGCTCAAATCCCAACACGGATGCTTTTAGCCTGGAATGAGAATTTCGCCTTTAAGGAACTTGACAAATGTGAATATTATAGTTTTTACAACTGCATTTAAAGTATGTACAACAAAGAGTAGGACTGAAATTTTCAATTTTTATGCTAAAGAATTTTTTCACTTCAGTGATCAGATATTTTGGTTGTACTATAATTTCTTCACAACAAAAGCAAAAATAAGTTTTTAGCTTTCTTATTTAATTTACATATCTATTTAATTATCTGTCTCTTTTTCACTTTAATATTGAGCCTAATCCCTGGCACCGAAATATTTGCGAGAAAAGACTTGAAGAAGTTTCTGGTGACGTAAGCTGACAAAAAATACATATATATTTCAAATATTAAAAAAATTAATTTACAAATAAAAAACTTAAAAAATTAGCAATAATAATAAAAAGTTGGGTTCAACTGACCTCAGGGCCATGTCGTCGTCCTCTCCGCCCCACCCCCAGTACTCGTTGGAGTAACCGTTGACCTTCAGAAAATGTTCACGGGGAAATTTTAGCACACCACCAACAAGTGACTTGTACAGGGTTCTGGGATATGGAAAGAAAAGAAATAAGCTAGTCAACGTATGATATACAAGTGTAATGGAATTATCTTTAACGTGAGATGAAACCTTTTAAAATTGAAAATGTAAAGCGAGATATAGCAATACGAATAAAACTGCATTACTGCATTTACTATAGGTATACAACAAACGTACTTGTAAATGTATTAGCCACATAATGGTTGAGAGGGGAATTGGATGTGAGAAAGATATGGAACTAGAGACAGAGACAGAAAGAGAGAGAGTGAGAGTGAGAGTGTGAAAGAGAGAATGGGAGAGAGTGGTTCTTATTCTGTATCATTCATAGATGATAAATTCATCAAAATAGAGAACAGATATAAAATATTAGATATATTAAAATAACACATGCGAAATATGCATTTAATCCAAAGGTACTTCACAGTCATCAACATATTTCGTTTAAATATCTACAATGAATAAGTTTTTCCTCAGTTATATCACAGTCTTCAAAACAGAAAGAAAGATGAAATAAGAAGAAAACAACAGCCATCGAATTTTTAATTTCCGTTTTAAAGGAATTAGAAAAATATATCAAAATATTTTTTTTTACTTTAAGATGACCGGATTACTCCACTCTCACTCTCAAAGGCCGAGAAGTAACTCTCTTTAATACCAGTATACTTTCGTACTCTGTGGGCACGTTCACAATGGCATTATCGTTCTATGTAGATCGATCCAACTCTGCCGGGACTCTCGCCGAATGCAATCAGCTATAGGATGTGAATGTCTTACGCCTGCTTCTCCAGAAGGCGTGTCATTCGGTTATGATTACATTCAGCGAGAGTCCCTGCAAAGTAGAACGAAGAACGATAGTTTCACTGTGAGCGTGCCCTGAGATATTGGGTACCTGAACGATAGGCTGAAAGAAACCAAACTGAAACAAACAAAAAAACAACTATACACACTTGTACTTATCTTGACTCGGAGCAGACGACATATGAAGAGGAGTGTCATGACAGCCGTAACTGTTCCGATCGTCTTCCGGGACTAGATCCACGTCATGGAAGATGATGCACTGGAAGTCGAACAATTTTGCGGCTTCGAGATATCCAGCGTTCATGACGCGACCCTTGTTCCAAGTGCCTACACCTGCCTGATACATGTAAATATATAATTTGATTTAGTTATTTTTATAATGGTAATCATAATATAATATTTTCCTGAAAATGTCAGCACTTTTTCCCCAAATCACCTACGCATACCATATCCAAAAGTGATCACAGGCGTACAATACATATACACGCTTTCCCATTTTGAAGTTTGTAGGTTTTTTGTCTCTTTTTGAATGAAAGGAGAGAATGATGATTTCACTCGCATAGGCAAAAAAAATTCATAACTTGAAATAGATGCAAACACAATCAAGAATAACAAACTGTGTTTACACAGGATAAACCTGACTTGAATAGAAAACTCGTTTACCTGTTCCACTAAAAAGATTCTGTAGTGTAACTGTTGTCGCTGCAAGAAAGGGTGAAGATAGCGTAACAACACGGAAAGGAGATGTCTGCGGTTACGATACGGGATGATGATGGCAACTCGGTGGCTGAAAAAGAAAATGAACATATTTTTTTCAATCAAAAGCGAAACTATAACAGATAAACAGCGCAATAGCACGGGTGGATGTCACATAGGCTACACCTTGGTAACGAGCGGTGTACATGACATTTAGGCCTACCAAGAAGGCTCTCGTGAAAAATATACACACCCTACTCTCTGATATCACAGTGGTCTCCAGTGCATCTCTGAAGAAGAGATTTGACAGTTCTATATGAGGCTACTAGCGACACCTGTGGTCAAATAGTAGACTGACCGCGTCTATATGCGTGACAGCTGTAAACAGCTTCTGCATGGGCCTGGGTGTTTTCTTTGCTTTTTTTCTATTCTTCGTTGTAACGAAGATAGATAAAGATAGAACTAATTAAAGGCACACTAATGAGTTTGAAAATCCCCAAAATGCTTATTTTTGCCACCCAGAAGTTCTTATAAAACCTTATATACACGTTGAAAAGTTATGAAGAGACATGAAATTTTATTTCGGTTTGCTTTAACGAATTGCTGTGAACTCTGTAAACAAAAATAAATAAATAAATAAATAAAAAGATGGCGCCGTACGTAAATCAGTTTAAACGAAGACTACCAAAGAATAAGTCGACAAAGTTGGATTTCGAAAAGACCACATAGCAAATTGTGCTTACCCTAGACCAAGTGGTAAAATAAACCTCGACATTTATACTGGACAATCGTTCTAAATGCTGATATTCTAAAGTTGACATTATTAGCCAGTACAAGGTAATCTCAGTAGGAAAAGCCAAGCTAAAATATCAAAGTATGTCTCTGCTTCGAAATAGACTACGATGGGCACTGGTCCATATCAAACTTAAGATAATTTAATCGTTAAACTGGCCCCCAGTACTAGACTGAAGACATACTGTGAGCGAAAGACCCGTATGTCGCAACTGCCTTGAAATTTCAACTTTCCCCTTTATCGCCAAGGCCCATCATGTTTACCAGTTATACAATAATAATAATAATAATAATAATAAATAAACAAATAAATAAATAAATAATAGGCTGAGACCATTACTATCCAAAACCCCGTTTTCGGGTTCTAAAAGAATTATATTTTTACTATCACTAGTGAAATCTACCAATTTTCATAAACTAAAGGATAATGACTCAAAAACTCGAATCAAAAAAACTTAAAAACGAACTTCGATTTCTCAAATCTGTGCAAGATTTGGTACCATAATACCTTGGTGATTGACGGCAAAATGTAGAGATTTCTAAAAGAAAAAAATTGAATAGAAATTAAAGTCTAACGCCCACTGCGGGCCTATAAGTGTACCTTGATTTGCAGTCTGTCGGTTGCCATTTTCCCCAAGTCATGGCAGGCATAGCGTGTTTTATGTCCTCTAGAGTACTTGTAACGTTAAAGTCTATGGTAATGCGACCAACTGAAATAAATAAAACATGGGAATAATTAAAGACATACACTTTGTGCAGGAGCTTGATAAAACAAAATAGATTCCCCTTGAACATAAAGGGGCGTCATTTCCAGAACCGCTGAGACATACTCGTTTATAAACTAGATAGCGTGTTCCCTATTCCTAATTTTACAATGAAATTCACCATTCTCTTTATTGCGGGAGTGTCTAAATGAGCTTGGAGTCTGTGAACAGATTTGTACATTGTTTTCCGTGACATTCACATTTTTCTTAAAAATAAAAAAAATCTGTTATAAAAATATCAAACCTGGTGTGTCTTTAAACAAGGGGAAACGAGTTAATGTGGGAAAATGATTACATTTAGCGACAGCCCTCGCTGCATTGGAGCGATCTACGTAGACCGATAGTATTAATGGGAATGAGCCCTTAGTAAAACTGTTAGGGGGTAATTATCTTAACCCCCTAAATTCCATTTAAGCCGGTTAGTTGATAGCAATTTAGTGAGACTCCCCAGGGAGTTAGACCGATCCAGGTGGATAGATCTAGGCATGGAAACCCAGTCTTGGAACTTTTCAACACTGTCGTCCGTCAAAAATGTTTTCATGTTGACTTGGCCGTACAAATTAAGGTAGGATTACAAGGAGTGATTGTGTACACTACAACTAATCGAAACTTGTAAACTGATATTCTAATTGGGACTTAAAACACATAAAAATATGATTAAAACAACACCATCATCAGCTTTAAAAAAGCGGAATTTCAGTAATATACCCGGGAGCTGAAAACGATGGCGATATACGTCATGGGTGCCATTCATTACGGCCATGTTAAATACAATGTTTTTTCTATGAATGAATACAGCGGAGCGTCCATTGTGCATTGATCTTTTTTCAAAAATTATTCGGGTCAAAAGTTCACCGTCTAAAACTATAAGGAAGTTAAAGTACACAGTTAAAACTTGTTATCAATGAACGTTGGTGGAATCTGGGGAACATTATTGCTTAAAATCAGATCTCCAATTTCAGAGAGCACCTTTTCACTCATTCACAAATTCCATGTTTTCCTCACTCCCCTCTCTCTCTCCAACTTTTTTTAGTTCACACCATTTTTCTACCTCTTTTTTATCTTTCAGATATTAAAGTTAACCACTCACAATTAAGCAACATAACTCACCGAGCGTGTGCGGATAAGCAAGACAGGGTTCTTGAGATTCCTCCAATTCTTCAAGATTACCAGTCCTCTTTCCTCTCCTAGCGTTGTATACCGGCGCAGACTTTACTTTCCCATCTTCACACTCACGAGATGGCCTCGATAATTTTGCCAAATAAAACACATTAAGTACTACCTGGAAAACGACCAACCCGACCAGAACATGGACCACATTCACATGCATATTTCCTCGCTCTTTATGAATTGTAACAGGCCAGAGATTTTTACTAATTCTGCGCATTGTTGGTGCCGCCCCAGTATGAATTAACGGGGAGGAGAATATACGGGATCCGTCTTCGAGCTTCAGTGTCCGTAATACCAGTGCAGTCTCACGTCCGTTATTCTAGCTGCTGTTCAATAAATGGCGGCACTTCTTAATAACGCAAACGATCCTGAAAATGAGGTTTATTGATTGAATAAAAAAACTCAATTCAGTTTACAAAGTGGCGGGTAAGACTTTCCTGTGTCATTTTTGGGGTCATCTAAATGCTTAACAAGACGTTTAGAGATGGCAAAATGTATAGAGTAACCCGGAGTCGTTTAACTCTCTGCCCTTCCTATGGCAGTCTCGTCCTAACAAGACATTTAGCGAGTACGAAATGAATGGAGTAACCCGTTTCATCTGACGTGTTTGGATGTTTAGGGAATTCTCTAGACGAGATGGCAAAAAAAAAGAAAAAACAATAACATAAGCCATCCATTTTAAAACAAGTTACCTTTACAGAGACAAACTATTCAATGGGACTGTAATCAGAATTTTCCAAATTTGCTTTGAATTAAATGAAAAGTAACTTACAGCTCAGTATTGGCCTATAACAACTTACTACCCAGTAGTAACGTCACGCACGAAAAATATTTATATTTTCCGTTCGTCATTCCCATGCTAAATAATTGTTGTAAGATACGTTATTCACTAATACATGTAAAAATAAGCTCAATATTGGTCTATAACAACTTACTAGTAAAACCATGCACGAACGCTTGCCCCAAACCTTTGCCTCAAAGTATGTTATTCCATGTGGATTTTCCTTTTTGTTGAAATATAGGCCTATTTTGTCTGTACAGAGCATGGAGTAATATATCGTTCACGATATATTTTCATGGTACAGAGAGTTAATAAAAGTCCCACTGCGTGACTGCCTCTGGGACATTTTCACAGACTATATAGAATTACGTTAACTTACGTGGAATGAATCACTGTTTGTGTTTTGAAGTCCAGACAGCTGATCTGAGAGAAGATCTGAGAGAAGAGATCCTGATCTCAGAGAAAATCTGAGAGAAGAGAGCGCTGATCTGAGAGAAAATCTGAGAGAAGAGAGCGCTGATCTCAGAGAAGCACGGCCTTGCGACTTCCTTAATTTTACATATACACACGCTTTACCATTACTCATGCAGAATTTGAATATGCGTGTGTGTGTGTGTGTGTGTGTGTGTGTGTGTGTGTGTCTGAGAGAGAGAGAGAGAGAGAAAGAAAGAGGGAGGGAGAGAGACACGGATAAAGGTAACGGGCCAAAAGAAAAGCAGAGGGGGGTATGGGAATGAGGAGAGAGGGGGAGAGGAAGGGGGATAAGTATACATTTGATCTTTATAGTATAACAGCTACAATGACAGGCATTTCCGACAACTGATGAATTTACTACATATGTAAGAACAAGGTATCTGGGTGCTTAAAATATATGACACGTGTTCACCTCGATGTCAAATCTGCATACTTTCCGTTTGTCATTTCCATGCCAAATGATCGTTGTAAGATATGTAATTCACTGATAAAAATAAAGCGGATCAATTCTTTAACAGAATGAGCAATGCTGGTAGATAGCATTTATTTCTGCAAACTACAACACATTCTCTTAAAGAGATCCACAAGTACGCCAACAAAAGAGATTAATTCAGTCCCGTCTTCCTTTCGAAAGCATCCCACAAGCCTCGTGGAAAATTTCTGGTCATTTGGTACACCCAAAAGAAAATGCACAAAAGCCTTATTCACAAACGACGAAAATGAAGAGATTGAAAAGCGGAAAAGTCTTTAAGTGATGACTCGATCCATGATGAATATATTAATTGAAAAAAAAGGCATGATAACCTTACCTTATTTCTTTAACAGCGAATAACTTTATCAAATTTCAACCACAATTCTTTCTGGCTATATCTCCTATCTAAATGCCTGGTCTACTCTCGAATTCGAATATATCTATGTGTAACTAGTACCGCACAAAGCGCCATAGGTCTACAGTTTACGATGAAGTGCTTCGTGTAAAACTGGGTCTTCGATTATTTTCACCCTCACAGATGCAATTGCTGGAGGCTAATGAAGAGCAAAAAGAGACAACTGAATACATATGTTGTTTATCACTCTGACACGAAAAAAGGAGGGCGAGGGGGGGTGATGCGGTTAACAGCGGAGGAATTTCCTGTGGCAACTAACATTTGGGACTTCATTTAGTCCCTGATTAAAAGGTTGCACCGCAAGTGGTTTGTTTTGCCAGAATTCTCAGATAAGAGAGTCAATCTTTCAAAGATTGACCTGTATGAATTCCGTAGCCGATCGCTGTAAAACAATGGTGTGGTCACGAGGAGTGTGTGGGGGGTGAGGGGTGGGGGTTGGGTGGGGTGGGGACTGCATAGTACCCTTTACTAGGGCCACAGTTTGATTTTTCACAAGATATTCACAGATAACTCTGGTTAAATTCACAGTTATTCTCTGCACCTCAACTAAGACCCCATTTCCAGAGATTAGATCGATCTACTTTAGATCGACCTAACTCCCTGGGGGTTCACGCTAAATAGCTGTCAGCCGGGCGGACACGAAAGTTAATTACCCCCTTACAGCTTGTAGTAGGCGGGACGGACATTTAAGCCGGATTATCTGACAGTAATCTAGTGAGACTCCCCGAGGGGATAGATCGATCTAAAAGCTCTGGGAATACAGCCTAAAATGTCCAAATGATAAAAACTGTGGCCCCGGTAGAGGGTAGGTGTATAGCAGGTCCTTATCTTCAGAGATACGCACACCCCTCCGTCCTCCTATAATCTTAAAAAGTGAATAACGGCACAAATTCAAACAATTTTCCATTCCTTTGAATCACATATTAGAACAGTTTAATTCTCCTCGTGTACATCTTTATGAACCCATTTAACATATATGGTCCCCTAGCCTGAAGCCAACTTCTGGATCCGTCAATGTATATTCCTAAGGACACCTAATTTCACCATTATATTTCTTTAAAAACCTTTTGACGAAAGTTAAAAAAAAAGTTTTTTCCTAGTTTCAGCACATGTTTCATCAATGAAACTAAGTTCATATGGGCAAATACTTAACCTGGAAGGTTGTCACTGATGAGTCGTCACTTTTTAAGAAGGACCAAGCCATCTGCTCGAATATTTACTGTCCTGTTCAGTTTCTCCAGTTTTCAATATCAATTAAAAGTCAAATTCTAGGTCATAGTAACAATGCCAATATATGACTTCTTATTAAAGTTCAAAAGTAAATATGGGTGTCAGTTTTGGTGATATAAAGGTCAGAACATTTGCAAAGTGCAGTTCACGATAAAATGTAGGTCAAGGTCAAATTCAAGGTCACCGGAAGATTGCTGATATATGATTGCCATTCAAGTTCAACAGTTCAACAAGTTCACCAGAAAATTTTAAGAGACGTCCTCATAAACGCCATAACACCATATTTAATCAAAGCGTACTGTCATAATAAAGGAAAAAATAAGAGATAACCTTCATCCAAAAACGTAAAAAAGCATCATTCATAATCCATCATTTATTAATGTCCTTCAAATTTAATGGTGAAAAAATGAAAGCTAGCATTGTATTAATACTACATTCTGCATATAATTCATCCGTTTTTAAACAAGAAAAAATAATTTTTAACCAACTGGTCTTTCATTATTTCACTTCACGACGCTGCGTTTCTTTCGCAGATACTTGGACATTCTACTAAGAATTTCGGGGCATTAGTTGGGGAGAAACATGTAGTGCAATCCCTGAAGAGCTGTGTGTACCAAATCACAACGCCAAACTATGGTTAGTGTTATGTTCACCCATTCCAGTACCAGTGGTCTTTCGCTCTCTATATGAGAAAATTATTAAGTTATGCAGTTCATGGGGGGTCAATAAATACATAATAACGTCTACAGTTGGCAAAAAAAAAAGACTTTTTGTGTCTTTTATGTGAAAATTACCAGCGTGTGAAGTGAAATCAAGTGCCAGCTTTTGGTATTTATTTATTTATTTATTTTGTTTATGAGATATGGACCCCTATTTACGATGTGCTGTTAAGCAAAGGCATAATCCCGACTCTTTACTGATAAAACCACGCTTTTCAGTACTTATTGTTATGATTAAATTGACGTTAAAACCGTGATGATAAATGTTGAGATGAGAGAGATCTGTTTGAAATCGCGATAATAGGGCCTACGTGACGGAAAATCACGGAGCAATTCTGTTGATATATAACTTTTGCAACTAGCTTAAACTGTTACTGAACATGGACATTCGACTTCTGTCTACGTAAAGTCGACTGCGCTATATAGGTGACGTTTGACTTACGGTTGACGCCCAGTTAATGGAGCTGACCTTTTCTAGTGGGCTATTGTCGTTCCTGAGAGTAAAAAAAAAGTAGTTACTACAATCATTTATATGGGGCAAAGTAACAAGACCAATAAAAGAAACGATTAAAACAATATTTATTCTCTGTGAAGCGCAACTTATTCTGCTAAGATTTATATCTTTCTTGGCTAAGACCGTTCCCCTCACTTTCTTGCACTTTAAACGTTATAAAGCAGATTCCAAGGCTAATTCTAAGACTGGATTCCATGCCTAGATCTATCCATGCCTACATCGAATCAGCTAGAAGGTAAAGATAATTACTCCCTAACAGCTTTGCTAGGCGTCACAGACATTTAAGCCGGTGTGAACGGAATGCAGGTCCGCCCGGAACCGAGGTCTTACGGACCACCGTTCCTGAGGAATAGTAGTCCTAATGGGACCTGCATTCCTGATATAATAAAGGGTAGGACTTCTATTCCTGGCGGACCTGCATTACTTTTACATTAGTCAACGGAATGGAGGTCCGCCCTATAACTACATGTATGTCCGACCATTTAAAATAGCAACTAGTGGATAATGACTATTGGCAGTAATATTATTTATGTAGCCAAATGTTCACAAGCACAACGAAGCTCTGTTTTTGCTCCAAATTAAGTAAGATAAGTCCATATGACTGTAATTGTCATTTATTAATGACGAAAACTAATAAGATACAAAGTTACAAAACTGGGGAGATAATCAAACATCCCCCAAACTATATAAGTGCCATGCTTTAGTGAGCACATATAAGTACTCCGTAAAATCGACGGTTTGCTAGTTCGTCTCCCTGGTGTAGTGGTAAGGCTGTGCAGCATAATGGATGCTATACAGACTAGTTGTGTTTTTGGATGGAGGTTCGAATTTCGTTTACAGAAATAAAATTATGTTTACTTTTCGTGTGAGTTTTTTTTTTCTTTTGTTTTATCCTGGTCGTCATTTTTGCCACGTAGCAATTTTTTTGATTGGTTACAGACATAACCAGATGTCACACGCTACCTTGTTCTACTATAAATACCGCTCATATATGAATACCACACCCTCACTAGACGTTTGATATGGAAGGGACAAGCAGCACCCGGACCAGGCCCGAAGTTGAAGTTATTTTCCAATATCTTCAGGAGGGCACGTATCCTATCGAGACAACACCAACACAGAAAAGAGTTATTCGGAAAACAAGCAAGTCTAATTATAAAGTAAACTTTCAATTATAATGATGTTAAATATGCAATATTAAATACGCAGATATACAATTTCAGGGATGTGTGTCCAATGGACCTATGTACCTTGAATAAATGACCTGCATGGAGTTACTATTTCATGGGTATTTATGCCGGGGGGACTACCATTTCTGGGATTTTATGCCCGGGGGACTACCATTTCTGGGATTTTAGGTCCGGGGGACTACCATTTCTGGGATTTTAGGTCCTGGGACAGCTGCTTACGATTCCTTTTCTCAGTTTTAAACTCGAACAAATTAACAGTAGTCTAGGTCAATAATTCCTTTAACATCATGAGTACACATATATGCATATTGTAATGCTTATTTCAGATTGAACAAGACAAGCTCTATTACAGAGTTAGCAGGAGGAAAGTGAGGGACGTAGCAGATGAAGGGCATAATGAAAATATTGATAATGATGTTGGTGGAGTATGGCGAAAAGTTGTAAGAAACAGGGAAGAAGTGAAAAAAGATTTGGATACACTGCATACATCACCGCTTGGTAAGTATGTATTGAAATAATTCCGTATTCACAATACCGCTTATACGTTGCTTTATTTAATTGTGTGACGTAATTCCAGACATAGAAAAACGTGAAGTGTCTATAAAATGCGATTGTATTAATTTCCTTGTTTTTAAATTTAAGGTGGTCACCTAGGACGAGATAAGACACTGGCCAAGGTTGAACAGATATAGTATTGGCCAAACATGGTAGACGACATTAGAAAATTCATTTTTAAATGTGACAAATGTCAGAGCAACAACGGCTCTCCACCGCTTTAACCCTATTCCCGTGAACAAGTCTGAGGCGTGGAGGATGGTAATCAAGACAAGTTATGGTATCTAAATTAATTTTACAGGTACTTACCGTGGGAACAAAAGTGATGAAAAGAAATGTACGAAGGAGTGACAGAAAGGGGGGCAAACAAGAAAACTCCTGGCTGGGGCTCTACGTTGTGAAGGGGATATCCAAATCTGGAGCTTACATCCTCCAGATTGAAGGCGGGTGCACACAGAAAGGCGCCGTAAACAGGGCAAATTTGAAAGTTTATGTTGCAGATGAATAAATAAAAGAACTGAAATAAATATATGAAAATGTAACAAGTGTTATTCTTCATATACCTTTTTTATTCCATTGTATTTGTTTAGGTGAAATATTTTAAAAGTAATGGTAATATTATATTATTTATCTATCTATCTATCTATCACTCACTTAAGGTGCGAGAGAAAAATAAGAGCGGACATATATTCCTAGTGTAAATCAGGATAACAGGTCCCATCCGGACTTAGGCTCTGTTCTCACAACTTTTAGATCGATCTATCACCGCGGGGAGTCTCACTAGATTACTGTCAGATAATCCGCCTTAAGTGTCCGTCCCCGCCTACTACAAGCTATAAGGGGTAATTAACTTTCGGGTCCGCCCGGCTGACAGCTATTTAGCGTGAACCCCCAGGGAGTTAGGTCGATCCAATGTAGGTCGATCTAATCTATGAGAATGGGGTGTTAGATTCCTGGCGGTGGGACATGCATTCCTTGGTAACTGTTGTCCTACGGACGTTAAATCCTAGTAACGTATGTCCTAGGACCTCCATTCCTAGCAACGTTTGACCTAGGACTTACGTTCCCAGGACTTAGTGTCCGGTCGGACTTGCGTTCCTAGGTTACTTGCATTCCGTTCACACCGGTCAAGTTGACAGCAATTTAGTGAGATTCCCTAGGGAGATAGATCGATCCAAATATCTGTGGGAATGGTCCCTAAGTCCCAACTACTGCGAACATTAACACTCAAATGTCTTTTACGTCCTTTAACGACTCTTAACGGTGAAGACGGTGACGATGATGATAATGGTGATGACGACGATGATGATGACCATAAAATTAGTGATTAAATTCTCTACAGAATGTTTTAAATAGATATCAAAATATGTGTGTAGAGTTTTTCGTCCGTCACTGCTTCCACGTGGTATGGTATGGCGGACACGCCGTCGGAATTTTTCTTGCTTTTTGCGTTCTTCAACAGTGCCATCCTTAAAATGAAAACAAAAACGACATGAGTGTTTCCATTGTATATAGAGCGATCATGCAATCATGCCTCAATATAAGAACATTTATAATTGATTATTCTACAAATTGCCCAGTGTATGACCTGCTTAAAGAGCCACATTTATAATGTTTTTTTTTATTTTAATTCATAAAAACTTAGTTTACTTTGATTTTCCCACCCTGAGAATGGAGACAGATCATTGACCTGCCGAAGCATAAAACAGCAGTCACTTTTGGCAGTCTGTAATTCAGAGACGACCACCCTTGGAAAATACGCCCGTCAAGATTACTTTCCTTTATATATATAAAAAAATTACAAGCACAATAATGAAAAATCATTATCTGTCAGTCCTATTATTAACTGACCTATGCAAATAGAAATCAATCAACTAAATGCAGTTTAGAAGTAAAAATTTTAATTATATTCACGGGACTTACCTGCGAGGATTTGTATCTCTGTTTTCGTGGGTTAAAGATGTATATCGTCCTAGCGCGAGATCGACTCGCTCAAATCCAAACACGGATGCTTTTAGCCTGGAATTAGAGATTCAACTAACGGCCATTATCTTTTTTTGCCACGAAAACGCAAAATATCAGTTTTTATTTTGTTACCTTTTATTGATCTTTTCATCATTATTTTTTTCACCGCATTGTTTGCACCTTTTTACAACTGTATTTCAATGTCTGTATAACAAATACTAAGATCATAGTTTTTAATTTTTATATATCTATATCTAAATCTCTCTCTCTTTATATATATATATATATATATATATATATATATATATATATAGAGAGAGAGAGAGAGAGAGAGAGAGAGAGAGAGATGGTTTAACAAAAAAAATTAATAAAAAATTGGGTTAAACTGACCTGAGCGCCATGTCGTCGTCTTCTCCGCCCCACCCCCAGTACTCGTTGGAGTAACCGTTGACCTTCAGAAAATGTTCACGGGGAAATTTTAGCACACCGCCAACAAGGGACTTGTACAAGGTTCTGGGATATGGAAAGGAAAGAAATACAGCCGTATATATGCGAGGCGACGTATAACATACAAGTGCAGGCCTACCCAACTACCAGACTCGGCACCTACGGATCTAGAATAAACCGGTAGATCAGACCACACTACCCGTTTTCAAGGTCCAGCTAGGTGTGGCTCAGCTGAGACGCGCACGGTCAGTGTCGACGATTGATTTAATACTTTTCACGCCAGTTGAACGTCCATGACAAGTATTTACCAAAAATTGACCAAATTGGTCAGACATTACGTAAGAATCTGGTGGGAGGTGACCAGCGCACGTGGACGAGTTTATTTCATATAACATCTCTAGAGCGTGATATAGGGTCACTTTATTCGGGGTGTTTTAGGATGAAATGACTGTATTTTTTCTCGGTACGTATGTCAAACAATACACTGTCACCCTCTCGCGATATATGCCATGAACACCTCTCGCTGACGCTCGAGGTGTTATGGCATATATCGCTCGGGTGACAGTGTATTATCTCACACTTAACACCAGTCACATCACACCAAAACAAACAAACAAAGAAACAAACAACTATACTCACTTGTACTTATCTTGACTCGGAGCAGACGACATATGAAGGGGAGTGTCGTGACAGCCGTAACTGTTCCGATCGTCTTCCGGCACTAGATCCACGTCATGGAAAATGACGCACTGGAAGTCGAACAATTTCGCGGCTTCGAGATATCCAGCGTTCATGACGCGACCCTTGTTCCAAGTGCCTACTCCTGCCTGATACATGTAAATATATAATTTGATTTAGTTATTTTTATAATAGTAATTATATTTTCCTGAACATTCCTACACGCCCCCCCCCCAATAAAAAATAACGACACCACGAAAATAAAACAACTGATAAAAGAATTAAAAAAAAATAAATAAAGAAGTTAAATAATACATCGTTCATACTCAGATATTAGTGAGTAGATTGACAGGGTACTCTGCACGTTTATACATACATACATGTATTTCCTGAGAAGCGTACATTAACAAATTTTTTACTTTTTACTTTTCACTTAATTATATTGGACCGAACTGTCTACAATACAAACGCATGCACATTGGTAATGGAGTGGTGGACGGAATACGAAACATGAAATTTTAATATGTGATGAAATTAGCGGAAACACACACACACACACACACACACACACACACACACACACAATCTTTTTGTTCAACTTTTTGCTCTGTGGATAGTACCTTACTTTGCCACCGAGGCGCAACAGTCGTCACGTTTGTTCTCTGTGTGAAGGCAATAATAGTGTTTGACAGATTTGTTTGTCATTATTAGTATCGTTTTACAAGGAATGCCCATTCAGGAGAGATGCAAACGCAATCAGGAATAACAAAATGTGTTTACACATGATAGATGGGCTTGAATAGACAACTCCTGAATCAAGTTCTTAGAAAAATAAACGCCATTTACCTGTTCCGCTAAAAAAATTCTGTAGTGTAATTGTTGTCGCTGCAAGAAAGGGTGAAGATAGCGTAACAACAAACAAAGGTGATGTCTGCGGTTACGATACGGGATGATGATGGCAACTCGGTGGCTGAAAAAGAAAATGAGCATTTTTTCAATCAAAAGCGAAACTATAACAGATAAGCAGCGCAATAGCACGGGTGGATGTCACATAGGCTACACCTTGGTAACGAGCGGTGCACATGACTTATAGGCCTACCAAGAGGGCTCTTGTGAACAATATACACACCATACCCTCTGATACCACAAGGGTCTCCAGTACAGTGTATCTCTGAACAGTGGCGGATTTGGGGGGGGGGGGGGTCCGGGGGTCCTGACCCCACCTTCGATTTCTGAAAAAAAATCAAACCAATGGTCCCCTCTTGAAATTATAATTTTGACTAGTTGAATCGTAGTTCTAAACCGTACCAAATGGCACCATACGCCCTCTGAAATACCCAAAAATTTCGGGGCCCTTCAGCGGGCCCCGAACCCCCGCCAAGTAGGGGGGTGAGGATCGGCTTTGCATACATACCCCCCACCCCCACCCCCTTCAAATAATCCTGGATCCGCCTCTGTCTGAAGAAAAGATTTGACTACCCTCTACCAGAGTGGCAGATATTATAGGCAAATTGTCAAAATTCCAGAGAATTAAACGACTGCTTATTTATGTAAAGACATATCTATAAGTATCTTGTGAAAAATCAATCTGTCGCCCTGGTAGAGGATAAGATTTAACAGTTCCGTAAGAGGTTACTAGCTACCCCTTTAGTCAAAGAGTAGTCTAAACTGCTTGCGTCCGTATGTTAGATACACAGCTTCTACGCCTGGGTATTCTCTTTTCTTCTGTTCTATTCTCCGGACTCAAGGACTACATGATAGATAGATCTAATTAAAGGTGCACTCCATAGGTTTGAAAATCCCCCAAATGCTCATTTTTGCCACCCACAGTTTCTTGTAAAACCTTAAATACACCTTTAAAATGATTTAACCCCTTAAATATTTTTTCTAGGGAGTACCTGATGCTGATATTTTCATTGTCGTTGTAATAATGACTGGCCAGTCATTTTAAACTACAACCAACTTTTATAAATTTATCAAAGGTTGAATCCTGTACCTTGGTGATTGACGGAAAAATGCAGAAACTTCCAGAAGAAAAAATTTTCAATCGAAAGTAAAGTCTAAAGCCCTCTGCAGACCTATAAGTGTACCTTGATTTGCAGTCTGTCGGTTGCCATTTTCCCCAAGTCATGGCAGGCATAGCGTGTTTTATGTCCTCTAGAGTACTTGTAACGTTAACGTCTATGGTAATGCGACCAACTGAAACCAATAAAACGTAGGAATAATTAAAGGCATATAAATTGTGCAGGGCCTTGATATTACAGAATAGATTCCCCTTGAACATGAAGGAGCGTCATTTCCAGAACCGTTGAAAACTACGCATTTATAAATTAGTTGGCGTGTTCCCTATTTCCATTTTTTACTGTGTTGAGTGAAATTCACCATTCCCCTTATTGCTGGGGTGCCTTAATGAGCTTTAAGTCTGTGAATAGATATGTATATTGTAATCCGTGACATTGGTATTTTCTTAAAAAATCAATAAAATGTCTGTTATATTAATATCTAACATGGTGAGTCTTTAAACAAGAGGAAACGAGTTAATGTGTAAAATGATTGCATTAAGCGACAGCCCTCGCAGCATTGGAGCGATCTACGTAGACTGGTACTTTTTCAAAATGGGAATGAGCCCTTAGACCTAGAACCTATTTTAACACTGTCGTCCGTCAAAAATGTTTTCAAGGTGACTTGGCCGCACATATTAAGGAAAGACAACAAGGGCTGATTGTTTACACCACAATTAATCGAAACTTGTAAACTGATATTTTAAATATGACTTAAAACAACATTAGGTGTAATCAGCTGTAAAAAAGCGGAAATTCGATAATACACCGGGAAGCTGAAGCGATTAAATGGGAAGAGGTCATGGGTACCTTCGGCGCCATTCAGTATGGCGACTTTCAATGAATGAATACAGCGCAGCTTCCAATGTGCATTGATCTCTTTTCAAAATTATTCGGGTCAAAAGTTCACCGTCTAAGACTATAAGGAAGTAAAAGGAGAGAGTTAAAACTTGTTGTCCATGAACGTTGGTGGAATCTTGTTAACATTATTGCTTGCAACCAGATTTCAGAGAGTACCTTTACATTCAATCACGAATCTCATATTTTTCTTATCATTTCCCTTCCGTTTCTTTCTTTCTCTCATTCTATATTCCCCCTCTTTTTCCAACTTTTTTCTTTTAAGCTCACCCCATTTTTTCTACCTCTCTTTTATCTTTCAAATATTCGAATTATCCACTTTCACTTTCACCAGTGTAACATAACTCACCGAGTGTGTGCGGATAAGCAAGACAGAGTTCTTGCGATTTCTCCAATTCTTCAAGATTTCCCGTCCTCTTTCCTCTCCTAGCGTTGTATGCCGACGCAGATTTTACTATCCCATCTTCGCACTCACGAGATGGCCTCGCTAAACTTGCCAAATAAAACACATTAAGTACTACCTGGAAAATGACCAACCCGACCAGAACATGGACCACATTCACATGCATATTTCCTCGCTCTTTATGAATTGTAACAGGCCAGAGATTTTTGCTAATTCTGCGCATTGTTGGTACCGCCCTTCTATTAATTATACGGGGAGGGGAATAAACGGGGTCCGTCCTCGTGCCTCGGTGTCCGCAATATCAATGCAGTCTCACGTCCGTTATTCTAGCTGCTGTTCAATAAATGGCGGCACTTCCTAATACCGCAGACGATCCTGAAAATGAGGTTTATTGATTGAATAAAGAAATTTCAATTCAGGTTACAAAGTGGCGGGTAAGACTTTCCTGTGTCAATTCTTGCACATTTTTTGGGTCAAAATGCTATCTCTAAATGCTTAACAAGACGTTTAGAGCTGGCAAAATGTATAGAGTAACCTGGAGTCGTTTTACTCTCTGCCCTTTGTCCGCCTTCCTATGGCAGTCACGCCCACCATTGAAATGATACATAACCACGCATTTTACAGATAATTATGAGATAGTTTTACATAAAGGACACATTCAAATTATTTATTACTGGATTCCTGGTTACCCTTAAGAAGAAGACCATAAATATAATTTCTTTATATATATATATATAAATATAAAATAAGGGCATTGGACTATTGAAATATGTAGGGAAAAGGGATGGCAAAATGGTTTAGTTTCGCTTTGCTTATTGATAATTTTTGTGGGGGAGGGGGGAGGAGATGGAGAGAGGGATACCCAAAAAATGTCATGGAGAGACAGATACCCGCTGTGCCCAGCCCTGATTCTACAATTAATACAGTTGAATCTACAGTTTCAACGTGTGAGTTAACTTACGTAGCACGTATCCAGTGTCTTCCCTCCTTAACTAAGAAAACCACTAGTTTCATCTACATGTGCAGTTCATGCATTGGCCAAATATTGGTTGGCAGGGCAAAGGCCCTGTTTGACAAAAGAACCGAAAGGACTCGGCTGCCTTTAATTTACTCTGATAACCCTGTACTGGTTCACTGATTTTATTAACTGTAACTTTTTTCCACCCGCATAACTGCGCCCTGTTCCCCGGGTGACTTACCTGTTTAGGTCACCTGATCCGTTGCCTTAAATCAGGTGTTCGAATCTGCAATTGTTAACAAATCCAATTCTGACGTAATCCAGCACTGCGCGTAACCTTCTGTTGCCTGTCCTTCTTCAGTATCTAACGGTCATAAATTTTCAGTAACGTGAAGTTCTTAATTCATGGTGTACGTCCTTACAGGGAATCACAACCGTAGAAGTCAAAATTCTAGGTAAACAAAAACCAAAGAGGGCTTTTCAACTTGTCGAGCTGTTGATTTTTTTTTCATATCAGCGACATTCTGATTTTCATTGAACGTGATTCTTTGCCAACAAAACGCCGTGTTGTCACGAGATGAAGTGTTTGCTAAAGCAACTCGTACCTCACTTGTGGATTCAAGGTTGTAGTTAAGGCGGGGGAGCATAAAGGTGAAACAAAAAAAAAATAAACATTACGCTTGGACAATTTTCCTATAGTAAGGCGCAGGAATGGAAAAATCGATCGGTTTTGTCTCGGTTTGTTCGTTATACTGTTTTATTTTATGGGGGGAGGAGGGACAGGGGTTCCTCAGGTACTGTTGGATGGGCACGTCCCTTCTGCCTCTCCCCTTCCACCCCCCCTCCCCTGCGTCCACCGCTGTCACCTTCAAGCAATCTAACTTTCTATTTGTTCTTTGTACCAAACAAAAGTTCTCTCTCTCTCTCTCTCTCTCTCTCTCTCTCTCTCTCTGTGTTTGTGTGTGTGTGTGTGAGAGAGAGAGAGTTTAAATCCGTAAAAATGGAACTGCATATCAACTGTTTGACAAAGACAATTAAGCAAACCGCTCCTCAAACCGTCTGTTCCATGGGGCAAAGCTAGGTATGTTGATTCCTCCTCATTGCACACAACCATTATACCAATATAAAAGAAAAAAAGAATGACACATTATGAAATTGCACTGGCACAAGCATTTGTTTGCACAAGTACTACTGCGCCCCTATCAGATAACCCGAGTCAATGGTGAATGGCCCAATTTTAAGGGCAAAATAACAAAAACAAGAATGTTTGTCTGAGAAAAACTTCATTCAAAATAGCTTGAATTAGAATGAAAACACGCCATCTAATGTCAATCTTTACCTCACAAACCTTATTATGGCTACGCCGTGATCGTGGTCTACCCGCGCAGCTGTGGTAAATACGACTGTACAGTTAGATTGCTTGAAGGCGACAGCGGTGGACGCAGAGGAGAAGGGGTGGGGGGGGGGGGGGGTAGAAGGGGAGAGGCAGAAGAGACATGACTCGTTCTTGACTGAAAAAAGACCTCGCGCTCCGCATTGGCGCTTTGGCCTGCAGAAAATAAGATCTTGGGCCGTTTGTAAAGCCGTTGCTTTCTTTTAACTATTTGATGAAAATTAAACAGGTCACCATATTTATAAAAAGGAGTTTGAAACTAAAATGTTACTAGCAGTAAAACTGTTTTATATAAATAAAAACGGACAAAATTTAATTGTAGATCACCTTCCAAAATCATAAATAAATAAATAAATAAATAAATAAATAACATTGAAGGATACATGTACAGCATAATAATAATAATAATAATAATAATAATAATAATAATAATAATAGTAATAATAATAATAATAATAATAATAATAATAATAATAATAATAATTATTATAAGTGTTTATGACCTGGCAGAGACTCGTATGACCTGCACAAATATATAGAAGAATGGCTTTTTTCATGTGCAAGTATGTTTAAATTTTTACCAAGCAAAAAGAGAATTTCCATTTTTCAAGGCAGTTAAAAGTTTTTAAAGAGCTTTTCTCTTTATTTTTCGTTTTAACTCTACTTCTTTTTAAAATATAGGCCTACATTTATATAAATCAGTCATTTTATTTTCATATCTTAAATCTTACTAATTTCAAACCAGTTTTTGATGTACTGTATATTTTAGTTGAAAACGTTATTCCTCTTCTTCTTACAGTAATTATAAATGATAAATATATAATTTAAGTGGATAAGTATCATCATATAGGCTACAGATATTTATTGCTTTTCCTCGTGTTGCTTTTTATTCTAAATTTCAAAAAGAATAAACGTTACATTTTACCGTGATGCACTATTTATGACCCCTCAAACCTGTGCTGTAAAATGCTTTTCTTTTACTTTCTTTTTTTCATAACAATTAAAACGTTCAGTTTTCCTATCTTGGATAATATTTACAGTACAAAAACATGATATTTCAAAAACGTTATCTTACAAAACGCAGGGCCAACAATAGGCACTTTTTTCACCATTATCCCATGAAGTCGCAGTCAATATCTTATGTGGGAATGAAGTCGCATTTTATCCATTGAAGTCGATTTGTCAATAAAATCAGGACATTTATCCCATGGAGTGGTAATATACCATAAAGTAGTCTATCTCAACAGCCGTCTATCTGATTTTCAGTAATGTGGTAGTTGAGATGGTGCAACACAATGAAATGATATGATTGCGTTAGTTGTGATGTCATATAATGTTAACCCACTGTGCGCGACTAAAATCAAGCGAGATTTCACAGGATTTGGAGGAGAGTACCCTCTTCCAGGGCGGCAGATATTATAGGCACATTTTCCACCAGCCACCGTGTTACTTTTGGCCAGATGGAAGCAATTAAATCTGCAAGCGCACTGCTTACAAAATTTACACAGGGGTATTTTTTATCGTTTTCTCTTTTGTTCTGTCGAATTAGTCTATTGGAAAATGAACGAATTTATTGCTATTCATAAAACAGATATCATTGGACCTATGATGTCCGTTCATATTTAACAACAAAAGTCATTACGAAAAGCTGAAAATGCCAAAAATTGAGCATGCTTTTAAAGCCAAGCTAAGAGTTACATTATGCACTCAAAATCATTGGTGCTGTCTTAGAAGAAAGTGGGGACATAGGGGGAAAGTAGGGGGAAGTGGGAGCATAACCTACTGCCAGTGTATTTCGGGGTGCGGGTGGGGTGGGTGGGGCAGACTAAACGTTTAAAACTTGAGTTCAGTTGTCCAAGTCACTCCCGTCATCCAAGTTAAACCTGAGATTGTCTTGTTCACCTTGAAGTGTGTCTACAGCAGTATTCGTAATCTAGAACACAGAACTACCATACGTGCATTTAACAAACAAGTCACTTAATATCATTATATTTCAGAATTTACTCATTTATTCATTGCTAATATTACTTGGGTCAAATGTAACAATGTGTGATACATTGTGATGCAGAACAACAGTCCATGTGTATAACAATAAATGGGCATAGTAAAGCCATGCAATGATAAAGGGGAAAATAATAATAAAAATAATAATAATAGCACATATTTCCTCAAAGCAATGCTTTGACTACGTATTAGAACTAAAAGAAAGGCTTGCTTGTGAAAGTTGTTCAAGTTCTGGCTGAAAACTTGTTTCACAGAAAATGAAAAAATCTTAAAATTCTTATAGTAAATTGTGGTACAAATTTGTGTATTTACTATAAGACAATGCCCAATATCATGGTAACATATAAATAAAAATAAATCAGATTTAATCCTGTTCAGTACCTGTTCACTTTCCAGAAATGATTTCCTTCAACCATGCAAACAACAAGTTTTAATCTTTACGCCTAGTACACAATTATATAAGCTAATATAAGATTCACTCCTACCAACTTGACACTGGCATTTTCTTATAAAATGTGGAAAAAAATTGGATCTACATTCCAAAAGAAAAGTGATAGATGGTTTTCTAAAAAAAAAAAAAAAAAAAATAGAACAAACAAATAAATAAATAAATATAAAAAAGACCTAAGAAACTACTACTACTACTTGCACTTCTTAAATATATATAATTGTATTATTTCAGGGACAATGTTACAGTATAATATATAATAATAAAACTAACAATACAATATAAATAACAATGACATAAATGTGACTGGCATTCATATTAACATCAGCTGGAAAACTTAAACATGCCATTGCTTCTACTACAAAAAAATATCATTTCTAGAGTTACAATGTATATCCCAAAGCACATAAAGTAACATACTTTCATGATTCTATTAAAACTCAAAATGACCAAATCCATTATATAATGTCTCCTTTAATGCGTGCATTACTTACGCTGAGCATGGGTCACGCACCCTGAATTTTTTTCACTAGGCTTTAACTAAACTTTCTTAAAGAAATATAAATGTTTTCATCAAAACAAAAAAAAAAACAAAACAAAAAAAAAACGCATTTTAAATAGAGAGCCGAGTTCAGCTATGCTACACCAGTTTTACCCGTGCATACAATTCAAAACCTTTAAATTATAAAATGGACTTACTACACAGGGTATTCAAAACTTGTGAGTAGTTACCATACAGTGAACAAGCTCACTACACAATGCTATATCTGTATCATATACAACACGTTACACTGGCTCACACATACATATATATGCATTTAGCATAATCAGCAGTATCGTTGTTAAACATTGCCACTACTTTTGGCTAGTTTAGTATTTGCCTAAAACTAATAAGGTCAAGGCTCCAAAAATAAGTGAGGCTGTAAAGGACTCGACTATGAACCCCACTCGCAAAAACTGCCAAAAATCTTGCTCTATGACTTTTTAGGGTTTCGCCATGGTTGTAAACCCGTTTTCCCTTTCTTTATGCCTCAAACTTTGTCGTTGGTCTAACTTTTAATGTTGCCATGGCAATGTTTGTTTTTTTTTACGCACAGCAGTGACACAGGCCATTAAGCTACATAAACTATATCCATTGTAAGGCAACTGTTCAAAATAAGCTCCTAGACCAATATTGCTGTTTGGCTGACTGAGCTACACAGCAACAGTATGCAAATTTAGCAGCCCAAGTTCAGCCCCAAAATTGACAGACAATTTGTGACACAGGCCACAAATGTGTTAATATTTAAACAATCTGCGATTTCTGTCACCTTGCAGTGGTCACACAGTGGTCATTCTCCTTGACCTTCCCTCTTTTATTAGATATGACTAATGTTTTAGACTGAAACTCACTTCATCTAATTCGATTACTGTGAATTTTTCCTGCCCTAAAGAAGACTAAATTTTTGGTCTAAAAGTTTAGACAAATTTTCAGGCTTACAGTCTTTTATGTATTTGGTCAAAACTTGTTTAACCTGCAACTGGTCAGTTCTTCAATCCTCTTCTTCTGTGCTTCAAGAGCTAAAGTAATCTTTCTACCATCTCTTTACACTTAAGGCCGCTAAGCATATACTTTATGCTCTGATATTAAGCCATATATACTTCAAACCCTTTTTTAAAAAGGGCCTTTTCTTGGCATTTGGCATCTACTATTTTCTTTACATCTTTAAGTTGTAAGCAGATGCAAAGTTGGCTGCTAATCTTTTAAAATTTTTTATGGTATCGCATCTTCTTTTGCATACACCATTCATTCATTTCCTCCATCGATTATGTCATTCAGGAATAAAATGTCTGTTTATTTCTTGTTCTGAGCATCGTACAATTTCTTCAGCCTCTTTTTCAATTCAGTGGGGAATCTCTCGTAGCACTTGGTGCACACAGGCTTCAGATCAAACTCAAAAAACTTGGTCCTGGAAAAAATTGAATGATAATTATTAAACGATGTGTAAATACATATCAGGCAAAATAAATATATAACAATAGAATAGAACAGTAAGATGACATGATCTACTGGGTGAAAAAAGTAAATAAAAATCAAATAATAAATTTAAAATATAAATAATAAGCACACTGATCATATTAAAGAGGACGCTTACTTCTGACTCATTTTCTTGTCGCAGACTGAGCAGGCGAAGTGGTGGGCACACCAGGACTTGTTCAAGGCACTGAAGACTGCAAATCAAGGAAACAAATATCACATTTCAAGGTGAGCCTTTGGTATAATTAAATGTTATTTAATTCCTGTACTAAAACACAATTATTCATGATTTTGTATAACAGTGCACATGAATCTACCAATTTTGATGAAATTTTCAGGTAGCCACTTAGTCAGGAATAAAAAAGAAGTGATAACAGTGAATCAAGGTCTCGAGCATCTTTCAAAAAATACTGATGTTTCTTTTTTCTTGGCAGAGGTCTGCACTCTTGCAGAAGTGTGTTTTAGTTTTTGACATTTTTACAATACCAGGAACTCACCATCTCCAGCTATGACATTGTTACATGTGAAGCAAATGTTGCCAAATAGTTGATGGTAGTGGACTTCACAGTACGCCAACCCTTTCTTCTCGTAGTGACGATGTCCAAGGAAAGGTTTCTCACACTTGGCACAGACAAAATGCTGGAAAATGTTAATGACATAATGTGAAGACTTCTTCATTTAGAACCTGCATTTAAACACAACCATAACTTCAACTTCTACAGCAACATCAACAACTACTGCTCTGAGACTAGCAGCCACTGCCACTACTACTATTACTATAACTGTAACCCTTACCTCAACATGCCAGGCCTTGCCCAGTGCGTACACCACACGCTCTTCAATTGGTCGTCTACATGCACCACAGATTGGAATTCCCATTTTGTCATGGCAACGCAGGCAGAAGAGGTCGCCAGATTTTTCACGAGCATCGGCGTTCAGCTCAATCCTGGATGTCAAATTAGGGAGTATTAAGAATATCTAAGCACTGAGAATATGTATGTTAAGCGTGGTCCTGATTAACTTAACCAAATATGACATTATTTCATAAAATCTCACAAATATTCTCTTACATGGTGAAAATGTAAATGACATGCAGATCTTTTTTATTGTTTTAACAAAACCTATGATTGGGGCTCTGCAACAAAATCAAACAAATGCTCTTTTTCAAGGTGTATCTTCTGACAATATTTAGAATGTTTTCCTTGCATGAGCTTTGTATTTTATATTTTTTGCACCAAAATCTCACCAAACTTATACTTCTAAGATTTAAATTCTGTATATACTTTGAATATATAATTTGAATCAATTTTTCATTCAATATTCTTAAGTATTTCAACTATGAATACAAAACTTCAACCTTTTGGTAGTTATTCTTAATAATAATAATAATAATAATAATATTTATTATTTTTGGTAAAAGGGTATCTTACCCGCAAGAGGTACAATTGAAGTGATATGGGTGAAAGACCTCCCCCTTATGTCTGATAAATCCTTCTTCTATTATAGCACTGAAATTAGAGAACATCTGAAAATTGTCTGAAAGGACTTTGAAAGTCAATTTTAAACTAGAATTCTGAAAAAATAGAAAGCAAAAGAAGAAAGAGGAACCACAGTGGCTGATAATAACAATTTAGTCTTTGAAGAATAATTTCAAAGTAGAAGTTAAAAAAATCAATTTCTATGTATCTGCGTAAAAGAAAACTTAGAGACACCAAACAGCCAATCTGTGATAACAATTACATCAAATAGAATATTTACGATTCCCAGTTTTCTACTCTTATAAAAATGATTAAATATTTTTGAAAATTTCACAATCAGTCAACTTATTTATAATCAACAAAACTTATGATACATACACAAAGTGGTATGCATTAAAAATACATAATTTGATTTTAAAAAAATTTCTTACTGGCACTTATGGCAGACATATTTCCCCATTCCTGAAGCTTTCTCTCTGGCATTGCACTCTCTACATAGTGCCCTGGAAATATGGAAAGTAAAACAATAATGACTTACTATTTTTTCAATGGGCAAAAATGATCAAACTTACAGATACAGCATATTATAATCAGAAAAATTAGATTTCTATAGAGCATCTGTACTGCATTTACTGCACAGAACAGAATAGAACCCACCTTCCTGCATTTTTGACAAAGCCAGCGTCTGCGAGTGCATTGCGACAGGTGTGACAGCGGAAACAATCTGGATGCCAACTGTTGTTCATGGCCTTTATGACCCGACCTATGATAAACTCCCCTGAAAAATTACCACTAGATATACTGAGCAGATCAAACAAACTACTTCCAAAAGGCAGCTATAAAAAATAAATGTTTAATTGTATAAAAAAAATCCTCTCAATAGTCCAAAAGCAGACATCTTTTTGTTATCTTAAAAAAGCTATTAAATTGATGAATGAATAAATAAAATACTTTTCTTTGTTAGTTTTGTATATAAGAAAACTACAATAAAACTGTAAGCATTTTTAAAACTAAAATTACTAATACTAGTATTCAGTTTTAAAAATGTGATATTTTTGTATATTGTCATATTATTGAGTTTTTCTTTTCAGTTTCTGCAACTTACCACATTTTCCACAGCAAGGGGCAAACAGCACATGGAAGTCATGCTCACAGTATTTGCGTCCCTCAAACTGAAAATCATTGCATTTTATTCACATTTAAAGTATACAGAATTGTTTCTTATTTTATCTGCATGTGATTCAGGAATTTCATGATTGTCAGAACCTTAAAATGTAGTTTTTTCTTCTCTAACCCTAGAAATCTTCACTATCATACCCACCACGAGTGATGACATTGGGTATTTCAACTTTATTTTCACGTGGGTCAATCACTTGCAAAGTACTCTTAGATAAACAGAAGCTTATACTGCTAAACTCAAATAGTCAACTATCTATTGTTAGCTGTCTAAGCAAAGTCCCTAAACTTTAGTTCTATTTGCTGAAACAAACCCCTGGTACTTACCTCATAAAATATCCCATCTGGAAAAGGTTGGAAGCACTGGGCACACCTGTCAAATACAACATCAACTTTACGTATATTGGTTCAATTACATTAATCTTAAAATTTTATCAACATCTCCAGATAAAGAATTCAGAATCTGTAAGTTCTTTTCAAGGAAAATGATTGTTTTCCAATATTTCAACACCTGACGCCTTTCTAGGACTGAGGCTACAACGGCTTCTATATGCCCCGGGTAGGGACAAACAAAGGGGACAATTTTGGGCTTCAAACAAATTTTTTGGCTGAGGAAAGGTCAACTTTGACTCAAAACTTGATATATATTTCATACACAAACAGAGGTTTCATGGTAACAATGCCCCATTTTTTCAAGAAAAAAACCTCTACTTTTATCCTTTGAGTGCTAGCTACAGGCTGAGAATGCTGATTTTAGCTGTTGAGAGAAGAAACCACCTCAGTGGTCTGGCATCTGGTCCTCTTGCTTTAAATCCAATAAATTAAATACGTAAGCCACAGAGTTTAATTTGCCCCTTTAGCAATTCGAAAATAGCTTATACAATTTTATGCACAAGTATAAAAACACACTTCAATCAATCTATATAGTTCACACACATGGATATATATAATGTATGCCACCCTGGAAATTCCAAGCACAGCTTCCAAGCATCCACACCCTGAGGTAAGTAAGCTGCAAACCTAGCATAATTCAGGCAGCAATGATATATATATATATGTCTCACAGTGTCTATATTTTCATCAATCACTTAAAAAAAATGAGTTTCAGTGTACAATTGTCTAACTCCAATATCAGCACAGTTTTCCATTTTCAGTTTTCCATTTCTGTTTGTTGAGAGTACTGTTTAAAATGGAAACTATATGCCGGATTAGAGAAGAGTTCAAATATTTGAATATTTTTTTTTAATCTACAAGCAGTAAAACCTTGCTGAACTTCCAGTCTTGGCCACAATACAATCTTCACGTTTGATTCTAGCTCACAACAGCTACATGTATTCCAGGCAACATTGGCATGACGTGTTTCTGGATTTCTTATCAGTTCTTCAACTACTACTTCATATCTACGCCTCATTTCATCAAGATCTTCCAATTTTCCGCTGAGATCTATACTTGCATACTAGATATTCTATGCTATTCTTCTAGAAGGAATATTTCCAAGATTAAATGTTAGTTGTAATGGATAAGATGGAGTGAAGTGTAATCTGTGATGGACAATGTGTTAGGTGTGACATATAACTGTGACAATTTGGTAGGTGTAGCAGGTAGGTTGTGACAGTGTTGGGTGGGACAGGCAAGTTGTGACAGTGTGTTAGGTGTGACAGGTAAGCCGTGACATGTGACAGACAAGTTGTGACAGTGTGTTAAGTATGACAGTGTGTGAGCTATGACTATACTTACGAGAAACAGTGAGGGTGCCACACTTGGCCATTGTAGTTGACCATGGACTCACTCGTATCTATGCCTTCTCTACATTTCTGGCAAACTGCAGTGTTTTGTATTGGCATATTGCCAGCTAGACTGTAAACAGCGCAGAGGGAGGTAGAAAGAACAGCCAGGAAATAATAATTATAATAAATAATAAGTGATACATGTGTGAAAAATAAAGAAACTGAAGCCACATAAGGAACTAAACTACAGGCCATACACTCCTTTATGGACAAAGATTATTCATCTGTTCATCAATTTTTTTTCAAAAAATCTAGCAATAAAATTATTGCATGGAAAAAGTTAAACTTGAAAAAAAAATAGCTTGTTTTTAGAATGGAAATCAAAATGTTGCAGATCAGCTGATGACTCCTGAGTTTCAAAAACAGAAAAAAACTTTGTGCCATAAAGGAGTTGAAAGTTATGACAGGTACCTTTCCAACGAACCAACTACCACAGAAGATCTTGTTGTCTACCTTGCTATCTCTACCATATACTCCAATCACACTTAGAACTACAGAATACCAACACAGGTCACTTGAAGTGCCTCCAACTGTGCAAGCTCTGTGCAATGCGTGTTCTACCCTACCTTCATGCATACATTCACATCCAAGCCACTCAAAAGATGGTGCCAGTGGTCAAGTATGAGTCTCAAAAGATGGCGCCACAATGCAGGTGGTCAACATATACAAATGTGGTTTCATGGTCACCCTCTTTCTTTTTCAAATCAATTAGCAATTCTGCCATCTCATATCTTCCATGAAAGTGAAAGAATCCACTTTCCAAAGCTGACAGACCCAAGTTTGTTCTGTTGGGTCTTTGGGGTTAATGAGACCAATCTGGACAGTAATTCAAAATCGGGTCATTATTTATATATATAACACGGTTCATGCTTTTGTCAAATGGTTAATTCCTGGTCAAAGTTAGGCCTGGAGTGAGCATGCCCATATCATCACAACAACTACCATTCCTGTCTCCTCCTATGTGAATTGAATCACACTGCTATGTGAATCCTGCCATGCAATGTGAAATACTACCAAACATGTGAAACATGTTACGTGAAACATGCTTTGCATTCTCGACCATGTGAAACATAAGTACTAATAGTTGCACGAACAAAGCTTAATGCTTCACAAATTATGTGAATTTTTTATTGTCTTGTCCATTTTTTACTTTTTTCTCTTCCCATGTAATTTTTTTCCTTTGGTGTTTCATATTATTCTACCCCTTTCCACCTAAATGTGCCAGCAAGTAAGTTAATGGAATGTTGAATTTTTCCACATAAGTCAAGGCCGTCTCATCATGTTATGAACAATTGGAACAAAAAAACATGCACCATTAGTTAATTACCAGTCCATATGAAACAGATATAACATGCAACTCATGCTTTGTAACAAAGCTTCATAATGAAAAATCAATTCCATTGAAATAAATCTGCTGTAAAAATGATAAAAGATAATGACTGAGTTTTTTTAACTGAGATCAATTAAAATGAATATAGCTAAAATAATTAAGCCATTTAGTAAACAAAAAAAGGAAATAATCCAATGTATTAATAAATGTAGCAAAATATATCAAATAAAAATATTTTAAGAAAGGGATATATCTGTGCATAGCTAGCCCCACAACCCTCTGTATTTCTATATGTACAGGTGCATGTGTGCATATGGTTGGACATGTGTGTACGCAAACGTGCATAAAGCAAACCAAACTTACACAAAGCACTGTGTGTGCCAAATCTCTCCATTGGAGTTGACAATCTTCTCTTCTGGGCCAAAACCTTCTGCACACCTCTTACACACAGCCCCATCCATGGACATATTACTGAAATGATACAATGTAACAATATAACACAAACAGCCCCATCCATGGACATATTACTGACATTATACAAATTAGCAATAACAGTTACAGTATAACCATTACATTCAGATAAATCTTTCAAAATCAATGGATATTTTTGAAAAGTTACAATGTTACGATACAGTGTGACAAAAGTTGTAATATTTCACACATAGAGCCATGTCTTTCTCTTACCATCCACAAAGCACAAAGCGTACATCAGCCATTTACTCCATCCCAAAATATCATAACATATATTTACATACACTGGATCTCCAACTCCAAACTCCCTCCCAATTCCTCCTCTCTTACTCTCTTACCAAAAAACAAACAACTGATTATCAAGTTTCAGTTACATGGTGGTCTACCCAACCTCAGCTCACACTATACACAATCAATATCAGTAAGACAGATCTATGCAAACTGACTTTGGCAGAAATATTTTCCCCAGTTCCAAGTTTATCATGATCTTTTGGAAATGGATTTCCATTTCAGCTCTCTGCCTCATGCAACCCACAAGTGTGTGCCCACATGTACAAATGTACTCACATGCATGCCCAGGCACACCAAGTTGTTCATGGACACTCAAACACACACATACACAAACATTCTCAGAGCTACACTCAGAAACACACACATGCACACAAACATTTGCAAAAAAAAAAAAAAAAAAAAAAAAAAAAATCAAATCCACACATACCCCTCAACTCACAATCATGCATGCAAACAATTTAACATCCAAAATAAAAGAAAATTCCAAACTTTTACATACTCAAATACTACAGTACATGACTGAAACTAATCAGACACACAATCACACACACACAAACATTAACAGTATTAACATTCATGAATTACCAGTTTTCTATCATACCTCAATTCAGCCTGTATTGCATCAATATCCATAACACTCCTCTACAAAAACCAATCCACAAGAAAGGATCATATCCCCAGTACTAGTTTTCCACAATCTTCCAATACCAACTTTATCTAATGTGGGTTACTGGAGGACACACCAGCCAATGATGGAGGGACTTCAGCAATAAATGCTAAACATAATGGGAAATATCTTCTATAAATCAACTTTTATGGGAGCAGAGAGATAGCCAGGACTCGATTTGGTTGTCAGTAGGCGAACATGTGTTAGATTAATGGGAATAGGAATGTTATCTGCTCGGTTCTTTTAATCCAGCGTAATTTTGTTTTAATCAAACTGTGGTTTTGTCGGTTGAGAGAATTAGAGCAAATCGTTGTATTGAGATTCTGCAATCAGTCAATTTCTAGTAAACGGATTTCAATCAAGAGAGAGAGAGAGAGAGAGAGAGAGAGAGAGAGAGAGAGAGAGAGAGAAAGAGAGAGTCCAATGACATGCAATATCTTCTTATAACAAGAAAGACACAGTTTGTGTTTCAGACCAACAGCACTTACTAATACAGTCAGTACTTACTTCAGTGGACTACTGTGAATTTTACTTGAACAAAGTGTGACCAATCTTTTGGTTTGGAAGTTCAGAAGTTTTACACTTAAGTAGGTACCAAACAGGACTGGGACATTTTCCCAAAATACGAACCAGTTCAAGATACCAAGAAACCAGTCCAGAACTGAGCCCATGTGAATTGGTTCACTGTATTACTACTAGCATGACAAAAGTAATAGAAATAAATTATCAGTTCATACCAGGGTGATTTGGGCATTATTCACAGAACGGCAAGTCTTCACCAGAATGCACTGTACATGGTGTAACGTATACCTTAAATGCTCTGTGGTACATGTTCCACTTTGTACACTACAGGTGAAATGACTTCTGCACATCCTGAAACTTACTGGACTGGATGTTCAGTTTTAAACATAACATTTAAATACATAATTCATAGTCAATATTGATAATTATTCCAAAAACACCATTTTGCTTCATTTGATGATTGTGAATAATTTGTAATTGAAAAAGGTATAAGGAGATCCTAATTATCTTGAAATTATAACCACTTCCTTCCTGCTTAATAACTATTAGTAACTGTTCTTTGCAGAAAATTTCATATAGTAATTAAGGCTTCGTTCACATGCAATGTCTATTTTCTATTTTCTATTTTCGGTATGTCTTATGATCACGGTCTGTGCACTGAATATCCCGCGGCATAATTACTGGCAGCGCGAGCCAGTTACTATAAGTTACTATAAGTAACTGGCTCGCGCTGCCAGTAATTACGTGGCGGGATATTCAGTGCACAGACCGTGATCATAAGACATACCGAAAATAGAAAATAGAAAATAGAAAATAGACATTGCATGTGAACGAAGCCTAATGCATACTTTTTTGAGATATTACCTTGTCTACTAACAAACAGACAAAACACAGCACTAATGAAAACCAGCCTTCTTCATTAAGGGAGATAAAAAGTAAACTTCACTGTTAATCTTTTCCTTCCAACTGGATCTTTCTCAACATCTCACTTCTTTCACAGGTCCATTACCAGTTCAAACGAATAAAACAAAAACAAATAAACATGATTATACATGTCTAAATATGTACAGTAGTAGTATAATGATGCAACTACAGCCTAATTCATACACTCACAGTTTTGCCTTCACTCCAATTTGCCTCCAGTGCTGAAAGTAATATATATTTATTCCTTGCCTTCAGAACAAGTTGGGAACACACAAGCAGAGCATACAGGCAGCTAAGGAAGCTGGATGTCATATGAAGCTTATGAAAATAAATTTCCTTCAGTTTTAGAATCACCCTTGATATGAGCTCTCGCATTTCTTTGGGTTTCTCCGAAAATGTGATAAAACTTTTTGAAGCATTCTCAATATTCAGGGTAGTGCAAAAGCCACTACAAAAAAACAAGACCACATAGGACGTTGTAATCACACTCACTGTTTTTATATTACACAATGAAAAAGGGCAGAAGATATGGGACTGCCAGCTTTTACCATCAAGAGAATTAAGGATCAGCATGTTTACTGGTCTGCACTGTATATTTGTGTAATTTTTTTGGAGATTTCGCTGAAAACATCTATTTGATTTTTTTTTCTTTTTTGCTTTTATCAAAAATGTTAATATTGCTGATGAACATTTAGTTTTTATCATTTACTGTGCAACATAAATAAAGTCACACACAGCCTTTTACACGCACACAGAGAGAGAGAGAGAGAGAGAGAGAGAGAGAGAGAGAGAGAGAAAGATTTCTGCAGACAGGTTGTCCCCCTGAGGTCATTAAGAGCGCATTCTCAACGAATTAAGCCAGGCTTTACAAAGCCGGTGACCTAAAAANTGATTTTAGTTTATTAGCCATTATTGTAAGGCGCCTTGAGATAGAATGTAAGGCGCCATATAAGAATCTTATTATTATTATTATTATTATTATTAATTCCTTCTATCTGACGTGGTGTTATTAAAAGTATATGATGCCTGACACATACATGTACCGAAGCTTTACTGGGAGCTTTACGGAAATAGCCGAAGGCTAGAAATGCCTTCAAAATACACTTTTAACAGTTATAATCAAATTCATACTAAGACCGCTATCTACCCACTGACCCTATGCTATTCTTACACCTGTTAGTTGTCGACAGTTCAAACGTGAAACGGAAACCTCGGGTGATAGATGAGTACCCTTGTTGCAATGTACATGGTTGCGGTAGGGGTGACACTTTTTCTTTGCTAGGGGAGTATATTATATAGATGTAAATTCTTTGTTCGGAGAAATAGGGGAGACCGGGGCTAGTTGGACCCCGGGGTAAGTTGGCCCCCCGTCAATTTATGAAAAAGTAACTACGAGGTAAAAAAATTGGCCACATACTCTTGTAAAGTGACCGTAGCCTACAATGCTAAGGAAGTGTCGGACGTTAAAAAGTTTTACTTAAGCGGTGAGTCGAAATAAACGATTTTTGCACCTAAAAGAAATTTTGTTTAAGAGATTTAAAAATCTATTTTTATAGGCTATTGATCGAATATAAGATATGTATAGGGCATCAAACTGAAGCTCATTGTTTCAAGTTTCACAGAGATGTATCATCGTTGCTCATTCTAGCACCATAAATGGCTACCATCCTTTAAAATAAATAATGTGCACCCGGGGTTAGTTGGCCCCCTTGACTCGGGGCAAGTTGGACCCTCATATTACCCACAAACCTTTGCGCGCAACGCTGTTTGAAATAAACAAGTTGGTGAAATTGACAAAGCTTACCGGTGTCTATTACCGTCTGATTGATTTTATTTAATTTTCTCTCTGGTGTCTTTTTGAAAATTTATATTAGAAATATTCTGTTGATTGTAAGTATTAAAAAACAAATCCATTGGACTTTCCGTAGAAAAACATTTATTTTGCCTTAATTCATTGTAAGGGGGTTCCCTTTGTATTTATAGTGTTATATGTGGCCCCAAGGGGATTTTCCACCC